>QNUK01000928.1:7500-19308 GCA_013621035.1 Clarias magur | reverse complement strand
GTGGGCTCACTCACAATTTTGCCCAAAAACACAGCCATGAATAAAGAATGGTACCAAAACACCCTCCAACAGCAACTTCTTCCAACAATCCAACAACAGTTTGGTGAAGAACAATGCATTTTCCAGCACGATGGAGCACCGTGCCATAAGGCAAAAGTGATAACTAAGTGGCTCGGGGACCAAAACGTTGAAATTTTGGGTCCATGGCCTGGAAACTCCCCAGATCTTAATCCCATTGAGAACTTGTGGTCAATCCTCAAGAGGCGGGTGGACAAACAAAAACCCACTAATTCTGACAAACTCCAAGAAGTGATTATGAAAGAATGGGTTGCTATCAGTCAGGATTTGGCCCAGAAGTTGATTGAGAGCATGCCCAGTCGAATTGCAGAGGTCCTGAAAAAGAAGGGCCAACACTGCAAATACTGACTCTTTGCATAAATGTCATGTAATTGTCGATAAAAGCCTTTGAAACGTATGAAGTGCTTGTAATTATATTTCAGTACATCACAGAAACAACTGAAACAAAGATCTAAAAGCAGTTTAGCAGCAAACTTTGTGAAAACTAATATTTGTATCATTCCCAAACCTTTTGGCCACGACTGTACACTACCTTGTGCCCTAAGTCTCCTGGGATAGGCTCCAGGCCCCTGTGACCCTGTACACAGGATGAGTGGTATAGCATATAAATGTATAATATAATATATAATATATATAATATAATATAATATGATATGATATGATATGATATGATGTGATGTGATGTGATGTGATGTGATGTGATGTGATGTGATGTAATATAATATAGTGTAATATAATGTGATGTAATATAATGTAATGTGATGTAATGTAATATAACATAAGATAATATAATGTAATGTAATATAATGAAATATAATGTCATGTGATGTAATATAATATAATATAATATAATGTAATATAATGTAATATAACATAAGATAATATAATGTAATGTAATATAATGAAATATAATGTCATGTGATGTAATGTAATATAATATAATATAATGTGATGTAATGTAATGTAATGTAATGTGATGTAATGTAATATAATATAATGTAATGTAATGTAATGTAATGTAATGTAATATAATGTAATGTGATGTAATATAATATAGTGTAATATAATGTGATGTAATATAATGTAATGTGATGTAATGTAATATAATGTAATATAATGTAATGTGATGCAATGTAATGTGATGTAATGTAATATAATGTAATGTAATATAAGATAATATAATGTAATATAATATAATGTAATATAATGTAATGTAATGTAATATAATGTGATGTAATATAATATAATGTAATGTAAGTATAATATAATATAATATAATATAATATGATAAGTGTTATGTAATGTTAATAATATAAATAAGATAATATAATGTAATGTAATATAACATAAGATAATATGTAATGTAATATAATGAAGATATAAATGTCATGTGATGTATATAATATAATGTAATATAATGTAATATACATAAGATAATATAATGTAATGTAATATAATGAAATATAATGTGATGTAATGTGATATAATATAATATATATTGTTGGTGAATGACACATCCAGTCTGATTCCACACCCATGTCTCTCTCACACACACACACACACACAGACGCGCGCGCTGTAACGGTGACTTCTCCAGTATTAACGTTATTAGTGTTTATTATAAAGGAGCTGTATCACACACACACACACACACACACACATTAATATCACTACATTCTGTTATTATAATGCACTATTAATGCCGCTCGTGCACAATGAACGCGCGCGCTCTCCTGTTACAGACGGGAATGAAATGACACACACGCGCGCGCGCACTTACCGAAATACACCGTCTTCTCACACCGAGGACACTTGGACGCCATGTTTAACTGAGAAGAATAATATCTGTACGAGCGTGTGTGTGTGTGTGAGAGAGAGAGAGAGAGACTGAGAGAGTGTGTGTGTGTGTGAGAGAGGTGCTGTTCTATTGTACAGTCCAGTGGCCACGCCCAGTCTGTGACGTCACACTGAACCTGTCCAGACTGCAGTAGTGTATACCCACACTGTACAGAGGAGTGTGTGTGTGTGTGTGTGTGTGTGATGTAACTGTACACACTGCCAGCTGTAGGACTGAGAACACTGACACTCCACAGTCCTCCACAATGCTGACAGTCAACACCATGTCATCACCATGTCATCACCATGTCATCACCATGTCTACCAGTGCAGTGTAGATAACACAGGGCTGATGTGCTCGTAAACTTGACTTGAATCAAACTTCACTCATGCACACACATATATGAAACAGTCACACATCTATATATACTACTAACTGCTCACACAACTACACATGAGATGCACGCGCACACACCTATGAGATGCACGCACATACACAGTCTCTGTGCGCACACTCACACACACACTCACACCTATGAGACGCGCACAAACAAGGGACTTCCTATCAGTCATTACAATCTTTATTATAATTATTTTCGAGGACAACACCATATAAACAGGACACAATAATTTTATTTTAATTTAATTAAGAAATATTTAGTATTACATAGACTAGTAATCTGTATAAATAAATAAATAAATAAATCTCCGTACATCTTGTAAATTAATCGAATCATTTATTCATAAGTTATAAACGTTTCAAAATGGTATATATTTTAGTGTCAGTTTTTTTCAATAAATATTCTATATTTACTGTCCGTAGCGTGAAATTTCCACAGCAGCAGGGACGGGTATCCAAGGTGCTTATGTTACTATGGTAACGCATGTAGGAAGTGACGTTGCAGGATGTTCCAAATGGCGGAATTTTGTAGAGTGAAGTTCCCTTAACAGACATTTCCCCACATGGTGTAGGGAGTAGGGTGTAGGGAGTAGGGTGTAGGGAGTAGGGTGTAAGGAGTAGGGTGTAGGGTGTAGGATGTAGGATGTAGGGAGTAGGGTGTAGGGAGTAGGGAGTAGGGTGTAGTAATTTCAATGTATATGGAGTATACATTCTCTCTGATTAGTCGTAGCATTTTAAATAGACTGTTACTGGACAGTTTAGAAGACACCGAGTGGTTTATTTATTATCACCGCGGTAAAAGGATCCGACATATTAGCCACAGATTCCGTGCTTCAATTTTCTTTTTGCTAAACATCACCTGCGTTTTGTGCCGCTGCAATATTCAGACATTATGTGGACAGTTATAGTGAATCTGCCTTGTGATTGAGCAGTGATGATCATTATACTGTCCTACTCCGTCTTCTAAACTGTCCAACAGCAGGCTGTTCACAAACCGCTACTACCAATCATGGAGTATGAAGCGACAAGTCCGTCTACACTGAAATGCCTTCCGGTTACACTGAGAATTTCATATGTGTGTGTGCGTGCATCTCATATGTGTGTGTGCGCGGAGAGTTTGTGTATATGTGCGCGCGTCTCATAGGTATGTGCGCGCACATTTCATATGTAGTTGTGTGAGCAGTTAGTAGTATATATAGATGTGTGACTGTTTCATATATGTGTATGCAAGTGTTTCATATGTGTGTGCATGAGTGAAGTTTGATTTAAGCTCTATACGGCGCCTCATAATAGTCCAACCTAAAAGCATCAACTAGTTTTTCTATGACAATATATTTCTTATCTTGGCAATATTTCTTTATAGAGCACTAATTCATAACCTGAAAATGTAATGACAGTTCAACAAAAAAAAAATTAACTCAAAAATAAAAAAAACAACAAACTTTTTCAGATCTACACTGTTCATTGCATCTTATGTTCATGTACACTGTGTGCTCATTTGCATCTTGTTACACGAGTAACACTTTCTGCAGTTGTCTTTAAAGTTCACAAAGTTTGTATTAAATATTTACACTGTCATTGAAGTTTGTCCTTTTAATGTCTCATGCTGTATATTTTTGGGACATAAACGATTTAATGAATTTTTAGATTTTTTTTTGTGGATTTTCCCCAGATTTTTCGCCCTAATTTAGTTGTGTCCAATTGCTCCTCGTCACTAGGGGGCTCCACATTAAGACTACTACTACCACTCAGCCGGGAGGGCCGAAGACTATCACGTGTTTCCTCCGAACCACGTGACACCAGCCGACCACATCTTTTCGAACTGCTCGCTCACGAACTGTTGGGGGCGGAGTAACACACTGGGAGGACAGCGCTATCCGCTCCTTCCGCTTGCGTGAGCTCACAGACGCCCCTGATTGGCTGTAGAGTCGTGATTACTGTGGGAGCACTAAGTACCTCTCATCCTCGGCCAATCAGCTCTCTCTAGACCTCCGGCTGCGAGAGGTTACAGCATCACCCGGGATTCGACCTGGCGATCTCCGGATGATAGGGCGAGCACTTTACCACTGCGCTACTCGGAGGCTGAGAAATTTGTTTTTGTTTTTAGCTAGAGACCTTATGTAGCCCATCTAAAGAACAGAACTACTAACACCTTTTATGTCATCTACTTGTAGTGGCACGTTGGCATCTAGATCAGACTACCGTGTGCAGCCTCCTTCTATGTTCTCTGTAAGACTGAGGGCATACTACACAACGTTCACTGTTATAAAAGATTCTAAACAGACTGGGAGTATACACCATACTCATACAGACATCATACTGGAGTCTGTACCCATAACGCAACTTATGCGGTCCTGTACATACTGAGACTGACTCGAGACCATTCTGAATCCTATGCAGAACCTTTTCACGACCTTTTGTAATGTCGTGTAGTGTATCCTCAGCTCGAGAGATTTAGTCTTGAAATGTTGTGCAAAGCAAATATAATGTTTGGCTATGAAACATCACTTTATAGTTAATATCTAAATGTTGAAATATTTCACTACTGTTACATATTATATTGTTCTTAAGCTGTTCTTCTATCAGAATCTCATCTGAGAAGACAAGCTGGATACAGTTGCTAGGTTACTGGTTTATCTGTGTGACAGAGCATCATGTAATCCTGCATGTCCTCAGGTAATCATCATATGACACGTTAGTGTCCTCAGTGCACTGTTCATGTACACACGTACATTTAAATTTATGCTAATTTCACTGCTACTACGCTTGTCCATGGCTTTATGTTTACCAATGTGATTACCCAACTCACACGCGTGCACACACACACACACACGCACGTACACACACACACGCATGCACGACAGTAGACACAGAAGAGTTTTATCCTGAAGCTTTAGTACACGGAGTGCTTTATGGCGTGATATATATAAATGTAAAAGCTCTGGACCGATTAAGGCTTTGATTTTACACCCTGACTCAGTGAAGTAAAGGTGTTTCTCCCTGTAATCTTAAGGAAGAGACATGAGAACACAACTCACAGGAGAGTACAGTGTTACAAAAGCTCTGTATCTCTAAACACTTACAGACTCACTGAGGAACGAAATGTTTAAATATATCTAATATAAGATCTAATCTAAAGATGAAGAAGAAGAAACCTATACATACATATATAACACATACATCGATCAGCCATAACACTAACAAATCTCAGTGGTAGTTTTGATCCGAAAACACTTAGAGCGTGTCAGGATGACTAAACACTGTGACCAGCTCGTTCTTAAACTGTGGCATGCTCTCTGTCATAACTCTTAACTACTGAGAGACAGACTAACTATTCTGAGTGAGTTACAGGCTTTTGCAGGCAATCCATAGTACTGATTGTTTGGAGAAATACACTTACAGTTTTGCAAATGTTAAGGATGATCCGAGACATGCTCCCGACCACTGATAAAAACTGTAGCTGTTGCTGGTATTTCTATAACTTTTGTAATTGTAGAATGGTGGTGAGAAAGCAGTCAGACTCAACAACCTGCACCTGTGCGTTGATCGCATCAACGGGACCACCATGTAACTTCAGAAACACTGAACCCTCCCATAGCCACTTAGTCCCACATTCCAAACTCTCCCATACCCCATCCCCTAGACCCCCAACCCTCTCATACCCCTATACCCCCAGATTACAGCGAGACTTGAGCCTCCAGGAACAAACTGGACTCCATATGAACTTAAACACGTCTCCTGTTCTACTGAACTTGCAGCCTCCTAACACACAGTATGAGTGCAGATCAAATCCCTGCTCTCCGTTATCACCCAGATGAGGATGGGTTCCCTGCTGAGTCTGGTTCCTCTCAAGGTTTCTTCCTATCACCATCTCAGGGAGTTTTTCCCTCAGCACCGTCGCCCTCGACTCGTTCTTCAGGGACCATCTGATCATTTTTTGATTCATACACATTCATATTTCATACAAACGTAAATAATTTTTTTGATTGTGTAAAGCTGCTTTGTGACGATGAAAATTAAAAGCGCTATATAAATAAAATTTAATTGAATTAATCAGTGGGGATTTACAGCCCAGGGGGATTTTCTTTATGGGGGAGACCAGTCTTCCATATCTGGACAGTTCTGCAGCGATGACACTATCAGGTATGAAGGGAGGGACATTGGACAGAACTATTTTCTTGGCTGGGGAGCTCAGGGGAGAAACCCGGATGTGCTCGTTATTAACAGTGATTCCATTCTGTACAAGTTTAGCCACTTTATCTACACTATTAACAAACGTAACCACAGCGCTGTTCATGCGGGAAGCAGAGACGATGTTCTCATGTCCCACCACATCACCAACCGCTAACACACACTCCTCTAAACTCGCCGCGCGCACACCACGCGCACACCACGTGACACCGCGCCGGCGAGTTAAACTTTCAAACCGCTGTGTGTTCTGAGCCGCCATTCTCCAGCACACACACACACACACACACACACACACACACAAAAGATATATACAGCCAAAAGATAAATGGCGAAAAAAAAATAGCAAAAATAAATTTGACAAAACGCCAATCGCTCTCACGCGCGCTACACCCCACACTCGCGTCCCTGCCGCACCGCGCATGCGCAGAGAGAGAGAGAGAGCGAGCGATTATAAAGCGCTAAATGATTCTGTGATGAACTCAACACTCCGTATTATCACTCTAATCACATCCTGTCTGAAAGTCAGATTGTTGAACTTGTGCTAATTCTCGAATTGAGTAATAATTTCGATAGGAGGATGAAGATCAGCACAGAAACTCCTCCTCCTCCTCCTCCTCCAGCAGTGAGACAGGACAGACAGGACAGACAGTCCTCCAGCACTAATCATGTATTTACTGCCTATTGATTCATCAGCAGAAGGTTTTAATCTGCCAGGCTGCGGGCGTCCAGGAGGAGATGAGATCTGACACCAACTACAGACATGAACTGTCAGGCGCGTGTGGGGACGTCTGTGTCCATCTGGAGTGTACGAGTAGAGAGTGGTCTCCTGGCGCCCCCTGCTGGACAGAGCAGTGTAAACTACATGATTCTTTTACTTCAGGACACTGAAACCCTCACACTCACTGAAATTACTCAATGGATCCTGTGTGTGTGTGTGTGTGTGTGTGTGTGTGTTTCTGGAACGTGGCGTCTCCATTGTCTCTGTCTTTCATCATGTTTCTTCCTTCACTCCATGGAACCTCCTGTGCTGCTGTACTGTACGGTTACCATGGCAATCCGTTTGCAAACAAACAAGCCTCCTGTATTAAAGGCTTTCCTGCATTAGAGCGTTCTAATGTGTGTGCGCGCGCACGCGTGTGTGTGTGTGTGTGTTCATTCCCAGGATGTTGGAAAACAGAACAGCAGTCCTGCTTGTGTAAAACACATCAAAGGCCAAAACACATGGATTTATTATAGACAAACACACACACACACACACATACACACACACACACACACACACACGCACACACACACACACACAGCCGTAATGAATCAAAACACCATGTGGCCCCGAGCTCTACAGTCTAAATTCCTGTCGTTAAATATGAAAATCCTCACAGACTATACAAACAGGAAGAGTAACGCTGATGCATAAGTATACACACCCTCATGTGACTGCTCCCAGAATGAACCGATCTCATTCCGACTCAGTACTAATGATCACACTCCCGTCATCACTGATGTGATCCTGATTTAGAATGAAAGTTCTCTCCAGGTTCCTTCACGTCATCATCGACTGCTGAAGACAACGAGCTCGTCAAACACATACAGGAGCTGAGGGATGCAACGCCACGCCCATGTGATCACACCGAGGCCCACCTCGTGCTACCTGTAAAGTGAAACAGCTGGATCAGTATTTGTTCACGCTACACCGCGACACGGAGATCAAAAGCGTTTAAAAGAGGGCGTGGCTTTCCACTAGTTTCACAGGACATCACAGGAATGTGTTTGCGTCATGAGAGAACCCGAGTGCGGGACGCCTCACAGACTCGGCTCTAAAGAGAGAGAGAGGAGTGTGTGTGTGTGTGTGTGTGTGTGTGTGTGTGTGCGTGTGTGTGTGTGTGTGTGTGTGTGTGTGCGCATGTGTGTGTGTGTGCACTCACACGGTGGTGAGGAGCTGGAACATCAGGAACTCAGAGCAGGGTGATATACTGTATTTACTCCTCAAACACTGACCTTCACCCTGAGGATGATGAAGAGTCTCCTGTCTCCTCATCCTCCTCTCACTCTCACACTGTACACACACACACACACACACACACACACACACACACACACACACACACACACACACACAGGAGAGACAGGACAACTTCTGGAGCTTCTGCGGGAACACACAGTTTTGGACGGTTTCTGAAGGTTTAATTGAGCAGAGTGAGAATAGTGTTTCTCAGGACAAATTAATAGGAATAGGTAAATAAGTAAAATAATAACACGTTTAGTAAATACAGTTTTTCTCGTTTGCTAAAACACTATAACCAATCTTTTGAACTATAATTTCAAAACCATAATACTATTTTTCAAGAGGCACCCCCATTTCCCTGAACTATAAACACTATTCACACACACACACGCACACACACACACACACACACACACACACACACACACACACACACACACACACACACACACACACACACACACACACACACACTCCTCTCACATGAGGCAGATTCGGTGAACTGTTACTGCACAACTCTACACTCAAACCCCTACATTGTTCAGTGCTTACACCATGTGGTCATTTAGAAAGCACTAGCATTCAATAATGTTAATTTAAGGCAGCACAGCTTGAGCTCAATTATCACACAATTAACCAAGTGGAAACACTAGGAGTCAAAATTTATCACACATCAATCAGAAACTTTGATGGATAGATAAAAGGGCCAAAGTCAGTTCATTCAAGTTTGAAAGAACGGATCCAAAGAGATGCAGAGGAAAAGGAGGAGGAGGAAGAAGAAGAGGAGGTTGAGGTAGAGGAAGAGGAGGAAGAAGAGGACGTGGTAGTGGAAAAGGGAGAGGAAGAGGAGGTCGAGGGAGCAATTTGTTGGAGGAGTAAGAGAAACTTGTAAACATGGTAATTGCCAATAATGTAATCCGCCTACGAGAGATGTAAAGGAGAGTGATTGAGGATGATCATCATTTTCGAGGGATTAAATGCCATCAGCCTCTCCACAGTTGACCGCATCCTCCGAAAGAACCAATTCCAGATGAAACAGACATACCGCGTCCCTTTAGAATGAAACTCTGACAGAGTGAAACACCAACGAGTGGAACATGTTCAGGTATGAGTTTCGACATTGTATGAAGTATTGTGTTCCATCACGGCAGGGCAGTTTATGCTGACATTTGTGCATCTTGAACTGTGGTTCAGGGCAGCGATTTGCTCTACTGTGTTATGTGTTTTCATGAGAATCTTTGAGATTGAAGGACGGCCTGTTCCCCATGAAATTATCTTTGTGGATGAGGCAGGTTTTAACCTGACCAAAAGGATGAGAAGGGGAGGAACATCACTGGCCATCGGGCTATTGTAAATGTCCCTGGTGAGCGTGGAGGGAACGTCACTCTGTGTGCAGCCATGAGCCAACGAGGGGTCCTCCTCCACCATGCCATTCCAGCACCCTATAACACTATGCTTCTCCTTGCTTTTCTCGATGTTCTAAGACAACATATGTTCCAGCTGGACTACAGGGAACCGGCACAGCCAGGGCAGCCTCACTACATTGTTGTTTGGGATGACGTCAGCTTCCATCGCGCTGCTCTGGTTCATGACTGGTTTACCAATAACCCAAGGTTTCCTCACATCTTTCTGCCTGCATACTCTGCCTTTCTTAACCATAGAGGAGTTATTTTCGGCATGGTGGTGGAGAGTGTACGACAGAGAACCTTATGTCCATGTTCACCTCCTCCAGGCCATGGAAGAAGCCTGTCTAGACATATCAGTAGATACATGCTGCCTGTGATGTGCATGAGATTCTCTGACCCAGGCCAAGACAGGATGCTGAGGATGTTTTGGTGCGTGTTGCACTGTATAGTACATGAATAAAAAGGTGCCACTGTATACACATTGTTGCGTCATTTGTGTTCATCATGTGAAAAGTTTTTTGAGGGGAAGAACCACAAGCAACATAACTGGCCAGTTTTGGAAATATTGTTTTAATTTATTGCACCAATTTGTAAGACTATGTTGTAGTGTGTGTGTGTGTGTGTGTGTGTGCGTGTGTGTGTGTGTGTGTGATGTCTGTGGGGAAAGTTTGTTTTTTCAGCAAGAGTGAGTGGTTTTGAGTGTAGAGCTTCATTTTGACCTGAAAATACGATGTTTGGGAAATTGGGTGAGACGTTATGGATTTGTGTTTACATGAGGCAAAGTTTCAAGAAATGTGCATTCGAGAAAAACTGTAATTGGTTGCTGGACTCTTTTTAGGAACACATTAATTTGGCAGTGGTCTGATGAGGGTCTGATGAGCGTAGCTGTGGTGTGACAGTGAAGCACTGATGCAGGAGGGGTCCATGTCAGTGACAGCGTAGTCGACTACACTCCACCTGAGAGCTGAGCAGTAGGTGAACCGACCTCAGGAGTCTCCTCGGATCCTGGCGTTAAGCATGTACAGGCCCAGGCCTCGACAGAGCTGCACTAACTCCACACCGTTCTTATTTACTACAGGATCTGGGTCGACTCCTTCTTTTGTTGTAGGGGTTAAATTGGCAAGTGTGTTCAATATATTTTCTTTTTGGTGAAAATCCCTAAAGTGGTGACAGTGGTGTCACTTGCCAAACCTGTCTTGGCGTTGAAGTCTCCAGGTTGTGGAAAAAGTCTTCACTGTAGTAAGGGGACTCTGCAGGTGGAGTATAGACTGCACAGATAAACAGACTTTTCTCACTGTTCACTACACCTCGTCTGAGCTGAAGCCAAATATGTGTGAGCTGTTTCTTTACAACAGACAGGTAAGGTGTTCGATCATCTTTATACCAAATGATGATTCCACCAGAGTCTCTGCCATGTTGTATGTTGGCTCTTTTGAAGGACAGTAGTAAAATTTCCCAGTAGCCCGAGGGACAGTGAGTCTCCGCGTCCGAACGGCACCATGTCTCCAACAATATCAAAATGTTATGGTGTGCATTTTTTAAAAAAACTCTGCATTTAGTGTTTTAGTTCCCAGAACAGAAGAACATAAACCCTGAACATTCCATTAACATAATAAAAAAAAAAAATTAGTTAGTGATAGTAGAGATGAAAAAGAGGAATTAGAATATTTAAGGTTCGTATCGAATTCCAGAGGTGAGTAGTAACGAGTTACATTTAGTCCGTTACGTTAACTTGAGTAACTTTTAGAAAAGAAATGTCCTTCTATGAGTAGTTTTACTGCCCTATACTTTTCCTCGAGTAGATTTGTGTAGAGGAAACGCTACATTCGCCTCCACTCGACTCGGTACTAGTGTACTCATGCAGGAACGATCGGTTCTTTCTGAACGAGTCT
>QNUK01000928.1:0-2500 GCA_013621035.1 Clarias magur | reverse complement strand
ACTGTAGATGTAGTGCTGCTGGAGCACACCTGAACGAGGCTCCGCCCCTTCCTCTCCCTTAAGGTGTGCTGTACCCATTACCCGAGTAACACCGTGAGCAGCACAGCAGTGTAAATTCCCAGTACGTTAGTGGAGATGTTTCAGCCCCTGTCGTAACTCTGTCTTTGTTTACGTCAACAAAATGTCTCGATCTGAATGATTTCACTCTGATTCCAGATTCCAGCTTAACTGTTTACATGAACGCTGATCTGATGTGTTTTTCCATGCTCAGAGTATTTAATCAGCAGTTTAATCAGAATAAAACTTTCATGCCATGTGGAAAGCGGTTCTCCTTTATTGTGTATAAGTGGGGAGCCAATCAGAGCTCCTCCCTCCAGAGACCCAGGGGATGAGAATCAACACACATGAGACTTGCTCTCAGGAAGTTTACCGATCAGGAACGCAAGCTAAAGTCCCCCCACATGGGGCAAACGTGCGGGAAGCAGATATTTACTCCAACAAGAGAGAAACAGATCAGATCGAGTGTTTACGTGGCTAATAATTACCTGCTGAACAGATTAGCGAAAGTTTGCAGCCCTTCTGATTCACCCTGAAAATTCGTTTATATCAGTGTTTTGTATGATGCAGTTTTATTCTTTTTGGACAATTATTCCAATTATTAGAGAAATATCAGGCTCCATGAACATGTAACTTGTGGTCACACACATGGTTGTGCTGTTGCTCTCGGCCACTTAAACACACACACACACACACCTCACACGATGCACATTAGAGGTCATGCTGCCGGATGAGGAGATTTAAAGGACACAGCCGGTTCAGTGCAGGGGTTCGGCTCGGTATGGTGGGAACGGACGAGGAATCTGAAGTTAAATGAATATGCTGCCTGAGTTTTGGTAATCTGGACGATGTAGCGTAGATCAGAACGCGTATAGACGATGTATTATATAGTGTAGTTCATACTGAAAATATCTTCCCCAGAGTAGATTAAATGTTATCGACTGTATATCTGACTGTGTATCTGACTGTATATGTGTGTAGAGTAGATCAGACCTCAGGGAAAGTTTAAAAGCAGAGTATAAAGACAGTTAGGCTGAACTAAAGACGTGGTTGAATAACCTGTTCCTCTTTTACAGCGAGCTTGATCTCGTCACGGGACACGCTGTTCCTGCGCTCACTTGTGTCGGTTTATGGGTGGGATCTGTTCAGACTAATGTCAGGTACAGCTCACAGGTACAGCTCACACTGAAATGATGACGCAACAGTCTGACAAAACATCACATCTGGTCAATAAATCAGACCAGGGCCACTTTTATCTGCAGTGTGAATGAAGCCTGAACATCAACACATCTGAACGTGTATTAAGCTGCACACACACACCTCAGCAGAGGTGTCTGGTCACACTGTTTATACACTCCTGTAGTGTAGAATCTAATATGTGTCGTAATAATAATAATAATTATTATTATTATACATTATACAAAACATATTACTCTCATAATCTTTTCTATAATAGGTTTACATTGAATACATGTATTGTTAGATAAGATCAGTAATCACACACACACACACACACACACACACACACACATATTTCAGCAGATGCATTTTTCTCGCGCTTCAGCCATGACATAATTAAAATGTAAACACACACACACACACACACACACACACACATATTTCAGCAGATGCATTTTTCTCACGCTTCAGCCATGACATAATTAAAATGTAAACACACACACACACACACACACAGCTGTGTACATAGTGGTTTATAGAGCGACAGAAGAATTATTAAAAACAACAATGAAAAGATCAACATGGTGAAATAAGAGGATGTAAATGACATGTTGTTAAATACGCAGCGCTCCTGATGAGGGTAAACGCTGCTCAGCGCTTTACACTCAACACTAAAGGTGAAAGTGCTTTCCTGTGTGTATGACCCCAGAATCGCTGTTTTATATTCGAGCCGCCCCGATCATGTGACTGGTGATCAGACGCTCGGTCTCAGACACAAGCTGCACCAGAAACACGTATTTATGGCGTCACATTATCAAAACAGTCCGACCTGCCTTTTACTTCCAGCTCTGTGAACTCTCCCCTGCTCATGAGTAAATAAACCTGCAGCCTGTCCAGGGATTGAAATCAGAGCTTTAATACAAACTGTTTAATGATCGTTTATAACGTCGGACTGCAGCGTGTGACTGACAGCATCAACTTTCTCTTCTTTTACTTTATGATGGTGCAGACACACACTGTTATTAAATCACTAGAGGAGGTGTGTGTGTGTGTGTGTGTGTGTGTGTGTGTGTGTGTGTGCTTCAGACTGTTCACACTGTGATGTCATCAGAAACACACTCTCTGATGGGTGACGTCCTGAAAGCTGTTACAGTTCGGCTATAAATAACAGAATCAGCACATTTACATGAACTTCAATAAGGTGGGGAAGCTCCGCCCACTTCCCGAGACCCTCCAATAATCTGCTTCATTACAACAAGAACCA
>QNUK01000927.1:155000-177632 GCA_013621035.1 Clarias magur | reverse complement strand
AACAGTTAATTTTGATCCATGAATGTGTTTGTACAAGCAGCGACCACAACAAGGCTGATGTTTCATATATTTCATAACAGAACTGTCAGATTTGATGACTTGTGTCACTCCACTTGTCTGTGTTCACTCAGTCTGTGATTCACTGTGCACGATGAACACACACTTCTCACGTCTCTGAGTCTGTTTAATGTGTTATAACTAAATGAATGATGTGTTTATGAGCATGTTCTCTATCACCAACATGGAAATGCAGGAACACCGGAGTCTTCATCACACAAAGATGTTCACCACGGCCAGAATCTAAACGAAAAACATGTATTAATAACCATAAACTGGACTGTGTTACTTCATGATCAACAGCATGTAATCATCTCTCCTTCAAGGGAAACATCATCATCTCCTGTTTATAATGAATCATTCAACATTTCTTCATTCTTAGTAACATCTGTGTTATAACAGGAACATGAGCAGATATTTACTCATCACATCACTGCTCTTATCCAATCACAGGCTTTGGAGCTTTTTAAATAATCAACACTACTGAGTCATTTAGCTCTTGTTCTACATTTATATTTAAGTGCAGACTTTAAGAACAAGCTGAGGTGAATTTTACAGGAATGACAGAAGACACGGTGTGGAGGTCGGGTGCTGGAAGAAATGCAGAGTGAGGAAAGTGGCTGCTTAAATACTATATTTGTGGCATAAAAGATCATTTTAATTATCATATATGAACATTAAGAATTAAGTTTTCTTAACAGTGAAACAGTGAAAAGCAGAGATCATTTGTGACATTTTGTAGACTCTGACTGACTCCCTGTCTTCTGCCTTCACATGGACTTAAAATCAATTTTACTGAACACAAAACATTAAAAGCATTAAAGCATATTGTTAGACAAAAATATTTAAATAAAACAGTGATAACACTTCTAACCTGCTAATCTTATATTTATTGGGACTAAATAGAAATGTACAAACTAATGATTAATTACTTAGAGTATATAATTAGTCTTCTATTTTTTCAACAATAATATAAAAAAGTTAATTACTCACTTCAGTGTCTGCAGTTTGTAATGTTCATCATCCTTAAGAGCAACGAGCAGCTTCTTTCCTGAGTCTCCTATTTTATTATCAGGCAGCTCCAGTTCTCTCAGGTGTGAGGGGTTTGATCTCAGAGCTGAAGTCAGAGCAGCACAGCCTTCATCTGAGACACCACAACCCCACAAACTGTAGAGAGACACAGTGACACACTCTTCATCACCAGATCATGCACAGGAGTATAGAAGATGAAGGAATCTGTGTAAACCAGATAACTTGCTGATCTTTTATTGTTAAATAGATATTCCTGAATCTAATGGAGAGTAAAAATTGTCTACAAAAGGATCCATCAGGTTCTACAGATTTAAAAGTGAAATTCACAGTAAATAAAAAAATTTACAGAAAGACTGAAATAAAGATAAAGAGATTTCAGAAAGGATCATCCAACAAAGGGTGAAAGTGAATCTGATTTCATATTCTGCTTAATTTAATAAAATCTGAGAGATTAACAGTTGTCAGTTTTACACATTATTTTGTCCTCGTCTCAGAAGCAGGTGTAAATTAGCTTAATCAGTGTTGTTGGAGCGGTTGCCAGATCCCTGGTTTTCTGATATGTCTCTCTATGACTTACATGTTAATAATTTTTGTTCTTTTGATGTAACATAATAAACACTGTATTATAAAACACAGACAAATTCTACATGAATGATGGATTGCATTTAATTAAGCTTGGCACATTGACTAGCTATGAAGCACAGGTAGATTAGTCAGACTTGAAGTCTTTTACTCTTTCCTAGTCAAGTGTGGAGAGAGATGTATGGCTTCGAGGTCTGGGAGACTGGTTTTGAATTGACTCTATTGATAAGAGACCATAAGGACTGGACATGGCCTGCTGAAGTCTTAAGGAGGTTTGGAGTTCAGTGCTCAGTCTATATAGATGAACAGTCTATTCACAGAAAGAGGAAGTTCATTATCAGTTCAGATGAATATACATACAAACAGCTCTTGTCCACTAGAACTCTTTTGTTTACATTAATATGCAAATGCATTTCCTCTCGTCTATCTGTGTCCAGGTCTCTCTATGACTGACATGTTAATGACTGGTTCTTTTGATGTTCAGGACACAGCACCTGGACAAATGTTTAAATGTTCTCTCTTTGCTGTATCATTAAAATAAGTATCACTGTGTCACGAGCAACCGAAAGATAAACTGAAAAGCCTTAGCAGATAGCCCGTGTAGCGTGGATGGTAAACCCAAACGCGGAAGCAGCACGAATAGGCAGGATAACCACGCGATTAGTCTAAGAACTCTCTTACACAAACAGCAAGGATCTACACAAATAAACCCGCGTTCTAGCAACACACACTCAATCAAAGAAGCAACCCGAATCGGTGAGTACTCACAGAATAGTCTGCGTAGCGTCAGCAAAGGCATGGGCGAACTCAATGACTGAGCAATGTGAAGTGCCATTTGGTCTCCTTTTATGCTTCCTGGAAACCCGACCATACTACTTCCAGGTCCTAGTGCCGGTCGTGTTACGAGTGTGCATGACAGTACCCCCCTGTCCAGGACCGACTCTCGACGGTCCTGGGGTGGAGGATACCCGACGACGGTAGTCCCGGATGAGTTCGGGGTCTAAGACGAACCGAGCCGGAATCCAAGATCGCTCCTCGGGACCGTAACCTTCCCAATCGACGAGGAGCCCTCTGCCCTGAGGACGTGAATCAAGGATCCAGCGAACGGTGTAGGCGGGACCACCCTCAATGATACGGGGAGGAGGAGCACGGTGGGTGGGGGGAACCATGGGTGACGTCGTGAAGGGTTTGAGTTGTGACGTATGGAATACCGGATGGATCCGGAGCGCCGCAGGCAGCTGGAGCCGGTAAGTGACAGTGTTGATGCAGAGGGTGACGCGGTAGGGACCGATGAACCATGGTGATAATTTCTTTGATTCTGTATGGAGGTGCAGGTTCTTTGTGGACAGCCACACTTTGTCACCTACGTGGTACAATCGTCCCAGAGGGTGTCGACGGCAATGTTGCGTGGTGTAACGGGTGTTAGCACGTTGGATTGCTTCCTTGGCTAGGACCCACGACCGTCGACACCTGCGGACCAACTGTTGGGCCGCTGGTATCTCAACCTCCGGTTCTTGATGTTAGAACATCAGAGGTTGGAAACCCTGGCATACCTCAAAGGGACTTAACTTGGTGGCGGAGGAAACATGGAGGTTTTGGGAAAGTTCAGCCCAGATGAGGTAGCGGGCCCAGAAGCGCTGACGGTTGGCGACGAAGCATCTCAGGTAGCGCTCCAGTTGTTGGTTGGTCCGTTCCGTCTGACCATTAGTCTGAGGATGGTAACCTGATGAGAGACTGCAGGTGGAATTGATCAGACGGCAGAAGGCCTTCCAGAACCGTGCAGTGAACTGGGGCCCCCTGTCCGAGACGATGTCCTTGGGGAACCCATGCAGACGGACTACGTGCTCTAAAATCAGATCGACTGTACTTTTAGCTGACGGGAGTCCGGCGAGGGCCACCAGGTGCACAGCTTTAGAGAACCGATCCACAATGGTCAAGATGGCATTTTTCACTCTGGAGACCGGCAGGCCCGTGATGAAGTCGATGGCAATGTGTGTCCAGGGCCGACGGGGAACAGGAAGCGGAGTTCCCCGGGTGTTGGTTGATTGGTGTCCTTGGCCCTGGCACACACTGGGCACGCCTGAACGAACTCATCGATGTCCTTGGCCATAGATGGCCACCAGAAGGCACGCTGCACGTATTGTAGGGTGCGCTGCGTGCCTGGGTGCCCTGATAGAGGGGTGGAATGTTCCCATTGTTCCCATTGACTTCAGTCCAGGTGTTCTTGGAGACATAGAGTCGTCCAGGCGGCACACCTGCCGGTTCGTTCTCTGCGGCTTGTGCTTGGCGAACCCTCGTCTCCAGTTCCCAGCGTAGTGGGGCGATGATCTTGGAGGGGGGAAGAACAGGCGCAGGGTCTGCCCAGCGAGCGTCTTCCTCGTGCTGTCGGGAGAGGGCATCAGCCTTGGTGTTCTTCGACCCCGGGCGGTATGATAGGTGAAAATCATAATGTTCAAAGAACAGAGCCCACCACGCCTGCCTTGGGTTTAGCCGTTTGAGATTCCGGATGGTGATGAGATTCTGGTGGTCGGTCCAGACGATAAACGGCTCCCTGGCGCCCTGGAGCCAGTGTCGCCATTGCTCCAATGCCCACTTTATGGCGAGCAGCTCGCGGTCCCCTACCCTGTATCGCTGCTGAGTGGGGTCAAATATTTTGGAGAAGAAACTACAAGGGTGTAGCTTCTGGTCTGGTTCTTGTTTGCATCTGGATGGAGAAGAATCGGGGCGGTGGTGAATCGACGGCAGAGCTCGTGGAAGGCGGAGATGGCGGTAGAGTTGAGTTGGAAGTGATGAGATGATGGCCGAGTCAGAGCGGTTAATGGTGGTGCAACCGTACTGTAGTCCCGGATAAAGCGACGATAGAAGTTCGCAAACCCGAGAAACCGTTGAAGAGTCTTGGGTAGGGGCCAATGACGTACAACTTCTAGCTTTTGTGGGTCCATGGCCACACCCTGGGACGAGATGACAAAGCCCAGGAATGTGGTGGAGCGCTCGTGAAAAGCGCACTTCTCCAACTTACAGTACAGCTGGTGCGCGAGCAGTCTCTTAAGAACCGCTCTGATGTGTTGAACATGTTCTTCAACGGAGCGAGAGTAGATAAAGATATCATCCAGGTAGACAAATACCCATCGGCCCAACATGTCACGGAGAACGTCATTGATGAAACGTTGGAAAGCTGCTGGTGCATTACAGAGACCAAATGGAATGACTAAACTCTCGTAATGTCCAGTGGGGGTGATGAATGCCGTCTTCCACTTATCGCCCTCTCTGATACGCACCAAGTTGTAGGCGCTCCGGAGGTCCAACTTTGTAAAAATGGTGGCACCAGAGAGGGCGTCCAGGGCAGAGTTGGTAAGAGGCAGTGGGTGTCGGTTTTTTATGGTGATGTTGTTGAGCCCCCGATAGTCGACACAAGGACGTAGTTCGCCGAATTTCTTCTTTACAAAGAAGAATCCAGCGGGGGCGGGCGAGGAGGAGGGTCGTATGGTGCCTTGGCAGAAAGCTGAGGATACATACTCCTCCATCGCCCGCGTCTCAGTGGTAGAGAGAGAGTACAGGTGACCGCGGGGGGGAACAGAATCTGGCTGAAGTTCAATGGCCAGGTCGTAGGGGAGATGAGGAGGAAGGTGAGTGGCACGTCTTTTGCAGAAGACTTCATCCAGGTCCCGATAAGCCTCAGGGATGGCGTTGGTGTCGACATCAGGGGCCTCGGACTCCCTACAGCACGTCCCAGCCGGTGCCCGCAGGCAGAGTTCGAGACAGGTCGGCCCCCATTGGAGGATCCGGTTCTGAGACCATGAGATCAGAGGATCATGCTTCAGAAGCCAGGGGTGTCTGAGGATGATGGGTGGAGAGGAGATGGAGGTGAGGTGAAATCGGACTGTTTCCTGGTGTTGGTCAATGACGAGAATTATGGGTCGAGTCTGGGCGATGATGGGGCTGGAAGAAAGGGGCCAACCGTCGACAGATGTAATCCGAACTGGCTGGGATAACGCTTCAGTCTTCAACCCCAATCTTTTGGCATATGAAGAGTCAATAAAGTTTCCAGCGGCACCGGAGTCGATGAACGCAGAACTTTTGACTCGTTTGTGGCCAAATTGGTGTACCTCAACCGTGAGACGAGAGACGCTGGGCGTGGTGGCAGAGAGATGGAGGGAGCCCGGTGAACTTCCATGGTTCACCGGGCCTGGGCGTTTCCCGGGCGAAGAGGGCAGATGGCTCTTTGGTGCGCTCCTGACCCACAATACGCACAAAGTCCCTCCCCGAATCGTCGTTCTCGCTCAGCAGCGTTCAAGGAGGCGCGTCCTAATTGCATGGGTTCCCCGGCTCCGGTGTCAACCACGACGGGAGGTGGAGATCCGGTGGGTGCCATAGCGGTGGTGGTGAAGGCTGGTGGTCGGGATGTGGCATGTGAAAAAGATGGCGTGATGGGCGGCAGGGTCCGGGGAGCTGGCCTCGGACGGGAGAGCAGGCGCTGGTCAATCCGGAGAGCGAGCTGAATCAGTCCCTCCAGTGTGGTCGGAATATCCCGTCCGGCGAGTTCATCTTTTATGCGTGAAGCCAGTCCCTCGTAGTAGGCCGTCCGGAGGGCGGCGTCTCCCCAGGTGGTCTGCACGGCGAGAGTACGGAAATCCGCGGTGTAGTGACTCACGGACGACCCTCCCTGCTGCAGATCGTACAATTTCATATCGGTCTCCACCTCAGCAGCAGGATGTTCAAATGTTAGCTTTAGTTGACGGGTGAATTCTCCATATGAATAAGCAGTGTCTGAATCTGATCGGAGAACCGCCGTGGCCCACTCAGCTGCCTGCCCGGATAGCAACGAGACGAGAAGCGCAACGCGCAGTCGGTCTGTGGAGTATCTGGTGGAATTGAACTCAAACACAAGATCCAATGCGGTTAGAAAAACGCTGCATTTCCCATCTGTGCCATCCCACTTCTCCGGTAGAGCTATGAAAACATCAGAAGAGGAGGGGGGCGGCGCTGCAGCCGCTGTGACGGGCGTGGCAACAGCCGACTGAGGGTCGCGTTCTCCTGCCGTAACTCCGCCACCTCGCGGCGCAAGGCCGCGACGTCTTGGAGGTCCCTTTGGAGAGACGCGACTTCACCGCGGAGCTTATTGATCAGTTCGGCATGTTGGTCAACCACATCACAGAGGCGAGCAAACTCCGCTGGGTTTACTGCTTTTGGCTCAGTCATTCTGTCACGAGCAACCGAACGATAAACTGAAAAGCCTTAGCAGTTAGCCCATGTAGCGTGGATGGTAAACCCAAACGCGGAAGCAGCACGAATAGGCAGGATAACCACGCGATTAGTCTAAGAACTCTCTTACACAAACAGCAAGGATCTACACAAATAAACAATCAATCAAAGAAGCAACCCGAATCGGTGAGTACTCACAGAATAGTCGGCGTAGCGTCAGCAAAGGCATGGGCGAACTCAATGACTGAGCAATGTGAAGCGCCATTTTGTCTCCTTTTATGCTTCCTGGAAACCCGACCGTACTACTTCCAGGTCCTAGTGCCGGTCGTGTTACGAGTGTGCATGACACACTGTCACAAAGCAGCTCAAAAGAAAATTATGGAAATGTTGTATGAAATGTGAGAAAAAAATGTGTATCAGTCAAAGTGATCAGGTTGTAATAAACATGATTAAGAGAAAATCACACACATGCAGCACAATCCCACTTTATATCCAGGATCTTTATATTTAATTTTCCTTTCTTCTATCTTTTATTTGCATCAATAATGTTTCTCCTTTTGTAACAAACCACCTTACTATTGTTAGAACAGTAATCAGCTGTTAACAGATTCAGGGAGAGTAAGGACCACCAGAAGACAATATTTTCTAATAACAAAAATGTGTATATACATTTATTGCAGTGTTACACCATTCACACACACCCACAGTCTGTCGCCTTAGCAGCCGATTAGAGTCCTTGAGCTCTCATATAACAAAGTCTGTGAAAAAGCGGTACCATCCCGGGACGCGCTTTTCTATCCTCCAGACGCACGTCCTCTTTGATGGCGGCGCGGCGGACGCCGAAGATCCTCTCCTCGCAAGCGCCGTCTGAACACCGCACGAGCTGCGCTGACACGCCAGAGACCAGAAGAGGTAGGAGGAAGAAAGAGAAACAAAAACCCTCCTGCGTAACCACCGCAGGAGGAGCATACATAAATAACACGCTTACGTAACAAAAGGCCGCGGCGGGCATAACACACATACAAAACATACCATACATACTCACATGCAGATTTGGACACGTTCTGTCCCGCATTCGGGTTTACGCTATTCCCCACCCGTTCACCATAATCTTTGTGAGCGTTAGCCGTAAGCATTAGCCGTCAGGTTGCCGCTATTAGCCTAGCTTAGCCTCTCTTCTTTTATTATTCTAACCGAGAGGTTTCCCACGGAGCCTCTAGTGGCCGGGAGCCCGTAACCAGGCAACAGCCTGTTACACCTTGACTGAACTTTATCCCTTAATTATTCTTATTCTTATTAGTAGACCTGAACAGAGGCATAGCCTAGGTGCCTCCCCTGGATATTCTTTCGGGGGGGCTGTGATGATCACGCTGGGGTGAGCGGACGTAGTGGGCAGTCGGCTTGCCATCCGGCGTAACATCAAGGAGCGTGCAGGACCGAGTGGAGCAAAGTCTTGAATAGAACTCTGGAGAGAGACTGGATGAGGTGAGCTAAGTGAGCAGCGGAGCTGGGAAGGCTACCGGCTCGCGATTAGTTGTACGCCATTCAGAAATGGCGCAGCTCGGGGTCACGTGAGTCCCCGCACCGAACATGAGGTACGGGCCAGGAGGTCTATGTGTGGCGGTGACCAGGGTGAAGAGGAACCCCAGACTGAATGTCATTCGAGGGCGGAGTACGACGAGTATCGGCGGCAGGTAGCAGTCCCACAGCGAAGTAGTGAAGGTCTCATGAATATGTTCATATTCTGTGCAGAGCAAAATCGTAAGTGCATACAAACCCTGCGGGAGCAGGTGGAACAGCTCCAAGGATTGCTCACCCAGCTTAGCCTTGGTGGAGGCCCAGACCTGCCAGCTAGCCTCGGTGGAGGCCCAGAACTTCCAGAGAGCCCCACTAAGGGCCCAGTTAACCCAGAGAGCTCGGCACTGCTTGAACCACTGCTCGCCCCTCTGCCCAACTTCGAGGATGTCGGACTTCTTCCTCGGCCGCCCGGCTTCGAGGACATCATGCCAGCTCCTCTTCCCTGCTTCAACGATGGCGAGCTCCCTCCGCCACCCTGCTTCGGCGAAGGCGAACCAGCTCCTCTGCCTGTCTTCGGCGAAGGCGAACCAGCTCCTCCGCCTGGCTTCGGCGAACCAGCTCCTCCGCCCGGCTCCGACACCCCAGTGCTCTCTCCGCCGCCCTGCTTCGAGGACCTCGTTTCGGTCCCGCCTCAAAGGGGGGGAGGAATCTCTTCTGTCCTACCACCCTCATGTGGTGGTCCAGAGTAGCGCCTTTAGAGGGGGGTTATGTCAGGGTTAACCGCTAGAGGGCGCCTTTGTGTTTTTAGTTAAGTTTGACTTCATTTCCCAGAATGCACCTCGGTCAGGTGATGAGGTCACTCACCTGAACCGAGGTGACTGGTGATTAGTTTCTTTATAAATAGCCTTCCTATGTGGCTTTGTCTTGCATTTGTTGAATTAGACTCGTGATATGCTGGTTAGTTTGTTTGTTAGTTTCATGTCCGTTTAAATTCAGTTCATAATGCTTTGATTAGGTTGTATAGATTCTTGTTTGATTTATTTTCATTGTTAAGTCTGTTTGTTTATGTTTTGTTCCATTATTATTAAAACATCTTTGAAACGTCTTAACCTCTGCGTTTATGCCTCGCCTACACCACCCTCACACCCCTGACAGCACAGTTAAATGTGTGTAAATATTTTTAATGTTTATTTATGTTGTTATTTTGTTTCTTGGTTCTGAGCTTCAGCAGTACGAGTGTGTGCAGGAGACGTCATACATTACACATAATACTGCGTGTGTTTTATTGGATTCTCTCTTAATCAAGTGTGTTATCCCTTTAATGTTCTTGTGAATATAAATAGTGATGAAGTGTGTTGTGTTTGATTAAACTCAGTGCAGATATTGTAATTTTCTCTGTTCTCCTAGAATATACAGAACCTGAGCCATGCAGGGTGACGTGTGTGGTACGTGTGTGCTGGGGGCGTCACGTGCATCTACAGGCAAAACTATGTCCTTATTTACAAAATCTCACTCAAAGTTGGCAGCTATAGCACATATATTTTAGGAATAAAAATTAGATGGTACATTTGTCATCAGACTGTATTATGAAAATAACAGACATTATTAAACCACAGACATTTTACATTAAACATTTCTATTGATTCTATTCTATCGTGTTTAATCAGCACTGTTTTCCTTAAAATATCACTTTGTTAATTTTGACATTACTTCCATCTACATTTAATACGAGGATGTTTGGCTGCTGAATGTTGCTGAACAGGTAAGGAGGCGATAAAAACCAATAATGAGTCCATAAATACGCTTAAAAATCAATAATGACTCGATAATGGCGCTTAAGAATCGATACCAAGGTGTTTCCGAGGCGTTAATGATGGGAGGGGGAAGATGGAATTTTTGAACATGCTCCAACTTCCCTCCCGATACTAACGACTAATTTGCAAATAATAATAATAATAATAATAATAATAATAATGAGTAAATTGGGCTTAGTGGAATGGGGGCCTAAAACTTAACTCAGACACTCTTCTTTTAAACCTAACAATGTGCTTCCCTTCTTCTATCTGTCTCCAAGTCTCCATATGACTCACCTTTTAATGATTTTTGTTCTTTCGAGGTGTGGCATGTAAGATGTGACACAGGGCACCTGGACAAAAGCTGAAATATACAGTGGACTCTTGGCATATGATGCCCTAGAGAATATTCAACTTAGGATTGGCTGGAGTTTGCTACGACATGTGGAGCAGTATCTTCTGGTTTTGCGAATTTCTGGTAGCCGGTCCAAACTTGTTTGTGTGAGTGGAGATCAAAAAAGTGGAGATTCATTGGAAATGAAACAAGAAATAATTGGTAATACTGTGTTCTGCACTGTTTTCTCATTACTAGGACTTGTCATAGTTTTAATTATACTGTTTCCTTAAGGTAGGAACAAAAATCACAATTATAATTAAAGATTAAATAAGGTTTATTGTCTGTTTATTTTGTATTTTACTTACTGTAATTAATGTCTTTTCTAAATGTTTTAATTGCTTTCATTCACACTGTACTTTCTTACTTTCTTTGCTGATAAGAAACAGAACTTCAGACACATCATGCATTGTGTGTGTGTGTGTGTGTGTGTGTGTGTGTGTGTGTGTGTGTGTGTGTGTGTGTGTGTGCGTGTGCGTGTGTGTGTGCTCCCCTGGTTTGGAGTCAGCTGGTATCGTATCGAGGTGTAACAGACACAAAAGCAATAATTCTTCTTCTTTTAACTCATATTAAACAAAAATTTGGAGGCTTGTTTTAAACCTTACATAACATCACACCACATGTCATTTAAACATTTCACTGCATATCATACTGTTTATGGTGACAAATAAGATTTGAATTTGATTCACCTGTCGGTGGCATTGTTGGTGGATGAGGCGTCTCTGTGTGTTAGAATTGTCAGTAGCTCGATTTTTTGGTAAAAAATCATACAAACAGACACTGCAGAACTGTTCATGAACTTCCAGTAACTTGTAGTTTTTAAAATCTTGTAAAGTGTAAGCAAAAAAATGTAGGAATCTTTCAAGGGAAACGGGTTACCTGCACAATGAATGTCTACGTCTAAAAATGAATTAGCTAGGGCACATCTATGCTTCTGAAGGTTCTGTGAAGTTTTGGTCAAATACTCATGAACGGTTTAGGAGGAGTTACAGATAGAAGAAAAGTGTGATGACTCAAAGACTCTGTAACAAATCATCAGTGTGCAGTGAAAAGAAACTTCCTCCTCAGGACATTGATGATGAACCTAATGATGAGAACGTGTCTTACTGAGGAGCAGGTCATGTGACTCTCAGAGAGATGATCTTACCTCAGTGTCTCCAGTTTACAGAGAGGATTCTCCAGTGCAGCACAGAGACACTTCACTCCTGAGTCTCCTACTTTATTCCTAGACAGATTCAGTTCTCTCAGGTGTGAGGGGTTTGATCTCAGAGCTGAAGTCAGAGCAGCACAGCCTTCATTTGAGACACCACAATCCACCAACCTGTAGAGTGACACAATGACACACTCTTCATTACCAGGGCCCACATTCACAAAGTTTCTTAGAATTCTTTCAGAGAGCTCCGATCTTTGCCTAAAAAGTCCTAGCTGGGAATCCTAGTCTAAAAGTGATTTAAGAAACTCTGAGTAAAGAAAGTACAAAAACCTTTATCTTAGTGGGGAGGTGTGGTTGACCCCGTTGCTAGGGATGACACAGAAATTCAAGGACTGTGATTGGTTGTTCAAAAAAAACCTTTAAAGGTCTTAAAATAGGTTCTTTGTGTCACGAGCCAGTCTGATCAACCTAGCACTTCCAGACACTGAGGCTCCACTCCTGATCTTTCTCCCCACGCACGCACCCGTCATTGTGGCACACCTGAACCTGATCAGCCAATTATCTCTCCAGCTTATAAGCACACTAAGAGATCCACTCAGTGCCGCAGTATCTCACTCGTGTGCCTCGCGGTTTCTTTGTATAAAATAATCATTGTGTATCCTAGCCTGTGTTTTTGACCCCGTCTGTTTTCCGGATTTTTCTCTCGCCTACGCCCTCTGGTACTTCTATCATTATCGGACTGATTAACATGGATGACCTCGCTTGCTCTCAGTACTTGAAACTGTATTCACGATTTGGATTGGTTCGCTCTCGCTGCTGGATTACTGGATACCGACCACCGCCTGGAAAAAACGATTCTTCTAGCCTGTTGCTGCTTCCACAGCACGTGCACTTCTGCGTTCAAGCACTTCCGTGTTCGCGGACATCGGGGAGAAAGTTTGCGCTGCGCGCCCACCTCCGTTTTCTCTGGGGAGATCAGCCACCATATTCTACCTTTTCAACCACTGCAAGCTACGCAGGTTAGCAGCGAAAATTCGCTAGCAAGGAGCAGAGAGGAGTACTCGCGCTCTACTTCCGGGATTGTGGAGATTCCCTCACGTCATAGCCCCGCCTCCTCCATCATCACTAAAGGTTTCCCCACTCTGTCACCAAGCACACACACACGCTGCTTCTTTCCTCTCCTCCCACTGTGCCTACTCATTCAAGCCTCAGTATTTCCATTAAAAGAACTTTAACACAATTCAAGCATAAGTCGTCTGCTATTGAGTTCACTCCAGTTAATTCACCCCGCTCCTGACACTTTGTGAAAATAGAATATATGATAATAGAACAGACAGTGAAATCATAATGTGTGCATATAAAGAAATGGTATAATCATGACTACAGGCTACATTATGCAAAGTTTCTGTTATAGGCTAAATATCGTAAACATAATTAAAACAGCCAAATGTTGTAAATGTGTCTACTTTTACAGCAACAAAATTCCATACAATTTATGTTCTTACATTTATTTATAATACTGATTTTATTTACTTGTAATCCATTTCAGATTGATGGGAGCAAAATGGCTCAGGTTTTACCAGGTTACATGGTTGCAGGACAGTCTGTTTAAGTTGCACTTGTGAATTGTATGTAGCCAACAATCCAAGAGAGATGGAAGGAAGTAAAGGAACAAGAAAACCAAATTGGACAGAAAAGCAGTGTTTACTTTTAGTGTTTGGAGAATATTTCTTCTTTCTGCCATTTTGTCCTCCGTGGTAGAAACTCTTAAACCTCTTAAAAGTCCTCCTCTCTACTCTTAAAAATGTTTATCTTAGGAGCTGTTTTTAGGGCTAAGATGTTTTGTGAATCATTTTTGTCTTTACTAAGATTTAGTCCTAAATTTAAGGGGAAATTCTAAGAAAATGTCATAATTCTAAGAATTTTCTTAGAATTTTAGAATTAGGAGCAACTTTTAGGCTTAAGAAGTTTTGTGAAGACGGGCCCAGATTTTTATTTTCATTTAAGACTTACTTTAAAGTTTGTGTTTGTAAAATTATGTTATTATTCAGAATGACATCACCTGTTTATTCTAATTAACACTCATCTCATCTTCCATACCGCTTTATCCTGTATTCAGGGGCGCAGGGACCTGGAGCCTATCCCAGGAGACTTAGGGCACGAGACAGGGTACACCCTGGACAGGGTGCCAATCCATCACAGGGCACAAACACATACACCTACTCATTCACACACTACAGGCAATTTGGGAATGCCAATTAGCCTAACCTACATGTCTTTGGAATGTGGGAGGAAACCGGAGTACCCGGAGGAAACCCACCAAGCACGGGGAGAACATGCAAACTCCATGCACACAGAGACGGGAATCAAGCCTGGCCGTGAATCAAACCCGGACCCTGGGGGTGCAAGGCAACAGTGCTAACCACTACACCACTGTGCCGCCTTCTAATTAACAATGTAATTAAAAATGATCATACTGAGTCTTATATTTTGTTTCTCTCAGCAGATGTGTGTATATTTACAGGATATTGCTGCTAGATCAAAAAAGTTAAAGTCTAAAACAAGGTGAAAAAATGGAATTTATAAATTAAATCATAGTATGTAAAATATAAATCATTAAAGTTAAAAAGATAATATTAATGTCTCTATGTCACTCTAAGCATATCTGTGTCAGAAATCACCATGGCAACCGATTAGCATTAAATCCAAAAAGCAATGCAGTATGAAAACTATAAGAATTATATAAATTGAGTTATTTTTACTCTCTTCCTCATAGATCTGATATTAACGTGTTAAATCTTCCAGGCTGCTTCTCTCTCTCCCCCTAACTCGAGTCAACACCTCCTGATTCGTCTCTGGATGGACACCTATCTAATTTCCACTCCTTTGTTCTTCAGAATCTCACCAGGACATTTTACAATGGTTTATATTCTTTGTAGTAACAGATGTCGAAGGTACAGGCGTTTGGTCAAACATATAAAAACCCTATCTGTTGCTGTTAATAAACAGAGACTTTTCAAACAATGTGTGTGTTTGACCGTCTCTCCTGGTGCCAGAAAAGCTTATCAAAGCACAGCAGACAGACCGAGCGACTCGCTTCTTCTACTATTACAACTTTAAAACTTTACAAAAGAGGGGATAGAGTGTCACCAGGCGCCCCTGAAATAAAATATGGCTGATACATTTGGCTAGATGTACTGTCAACCTGACAATGCCAAACGTCACTGGATTATCACTTATTGGCCCAGAGCGCCGGGAGACATTACCTCTGGGCTAAAGAGTGACTGACAGTGTTCTGAGCCAATAAGTGATAATCCAACGAGATTTGGCATTGTCAGGTTGACCGTACATCTAGCCAAATGTATCATATATTATATTTTCATCAGTCCCTCTTTGACTAAGAGCGCCGCCGGTCAATCGCTGCCTTATTTGCGAAGGGGAATCACAGATCTGCAATTCTGAAAACAAAAGGGAAAGACACAGACACCACGATTCCACCATGCCATGTCACACTGTTTATGAGTGCGTAAGGAAAATAATGTCAAAGTTGCAAATGATGATATTGTTTGCGCGGTCAGTTTTCTATCACTCATTACACGTTGATTTTTTCATGTGACCATGTGGAGTAATTAAACTCATTATTGCCCTGAGTCTGTGTGAGCGAGGCAGGGGACTGACTGGGAAGCTCTCAAGATGCGGAGGGGGTAGAGATTACCTCAGGTCACCTGCAGTGGGAGCAGGAAAGAAAGAGCACATCTAACTTTATGCAGCAATTCAGCTAGTAAAAACACACCGAGTAATGACAGTTCATTCATGACACTGTGAATATACAGTATGTCACAAAAGTGAGTACACCCCTCACATCTCTGCAAATATTTAGTTATATCTTTTCATAGAACAACACTGCATAAAAGACTCTTTGACACAATGAAAAGTAGTCAGTGTAAAGTTTGTATAACTGTGTAAATTTATTGTTCCCTTAAAAATAACTAAAAATACAGCCCATAATAGCTGAACCCCTGGCAACAAAAGTGAGTACACCCCTAAGTGAAAATGTACAAATTGAGCAAAATTAAGTATAATTCCCCTTTGTCATGGGACTCATTAGTTTTACACTGTATCAGGTCTCACCAGATAGCAGGTGAGTTAAATTTGGAATAAAAGCTCTTCCACTCTCTCAGCCTGGCCACTGAAAGTTCAACATGGCATCTCATGGCAAACAACTCTCAGAAGACCTGAAAAAACAAATTGTTGCTTTACATAAAGATGGCCTAGGCTATAAGAAGATAGTCAACACTCTGCAATTGTACTGAAGCACAGTGGCCAAGACCATCCAGCGCTTTAAGAGGACAGGTTCTTCTCAGAACAGGCCTCGCCATGGTCGCCCAAAGAAGCTGAGTGCACGTTCTCAGCGTCAGATCCAAAGATTGGCTTTGGAAAACAGACGGATGAGTGCATCCAGCATTGCTGCTGATGGGAGGTCAGTCTGTCAGTGCTCAGACCGTACGCTGAACACACTGCATCAAATTTCTCTGCATGGTTGTCATCCTAGAAGGACACCTCTTCTAAAGATGATGAACAAGAAAGCTCGCAAACAATTTGCTGCAGACATGCAAACTAAGGACCAGCGGTTCAGCTATTATTGGCTGTATTTTTAGTTATTTTGAGGGGACAATAAATGTACACTTCTATACAAACTTTACACTGACTTAAACTTAAAGCTGTGTGTCAGGCAAATCAGACTGCAATAACAGATTATTTTTACTACAAAACTTAAAATAAACCAACTGAGTAGCAAATAACATTAACTATATAATAATACATAGATGCTACATACGTCGTCGTCATTGTCTATACCATGTTATCATGTACACAGGGTTACAAGGGGCCTGGATCCTATCCCAGAAAACAGGATGCACCCTAGATGGGGTGCCAGTTCATTACAGGGCACACACACATACACACACACACTCATTCGCCAATTAGTCTAATGTACATGTCTTTGGACTGTGGGAGAAAACCCACCAAGTATGGGAAGAACATGTAAACTCAGAGACAAGAATTGAACCTGAACCTGCAGGGCAACAGTGCTAACCACAACATGCCGCATACAAAACATACAACTTTTACAAATATCTTACAAGTTTACACGTTCATACAGCTTACATAAAGAATTGCAAAATAATATCAGAGTAGTCGAGGGGTGTTCACGTAAAAATAATTAATAAAAAGCAAACATTAAAAGTGTCCCTTATGTTTCCCGTAGTTGGCAACCCTAGAATTTTGACTGACTAACTATTATTTCATTATTTCAGCTTTAAGACCAATAAAATGTTTCTCATGTGCATTTTCCTGCTGCTTTTAAACCCTACAGCTCACACACAGTGCATTTAGTTTGTGTCCCAGGTGCAGTTTGTGTGATTAGTAATTTCTGCTTCAGTCTCACTATTAGAGAATGTGTCTTACTGAGGAGCAGGTCATGTGACTCTCAGAGAGATGATCTTACCTCAGTGTCTCCAGTTTACAGTCAGGATTCTCCAGTACAGCACAGAGACACTTCATTCCTGAATCTCCTATTTTATTAACAGTCAGATTCAGTGCTCTCAGGTGTGAGGGGTTTGATCTCAGAGCTGAAGTCAGAGCAGCACAGCCTTCATCTGAGACACCACAACCACGCAAACTGTAGAGAGACACAATGACACACTCTTCGTCACCAGATTTCAATCTTCACTTAAGACTTCCTTTAAGCTGATGTTTGGAAAGATATTTTATTCAGAATGACATCACCTGTTTATTCTAATTAACAATGTAATTAAAAATGATCACACTGAGTCTTATATTTTGTTTCTCTCAGCAGATGTGTGTATATTTACAGTATATTGCTGGATGATCAAAAAAGTAAAAGGCTAAAACATGGTGAAAAATACAGTAAAAATCATGAATTAAAAGATATGATGTAAAGTATAAATCATTAAACTTAAAAAGAATTCATATTGATGTCTTGTGTAAACCAGACTGTTTGTGAATAATAACTTTTTAAATAGCTATTGCTTAATTATAAATCTAATGGAGAATAAAAAACGTCTACAATTTGGATCCATCAGGTTCTACAGGTTTAAGATGTGAAATACAGATAATTTCAGGTAAAATAAACTTCAGGTAAATTAAAATTCTAAAGAAAAATTGACAAAGAGAAAGTGGCAGATGTGCTCAGTGTGCATTTCAGGATGAATCATGCAAAAAAGTGTGAAAGTGAATCTATGAAATTAACATAAGTTAATTAGACGTTTTACACATTTACACAAATCATCAGTTTTACACATTATTTTTTCCTCCTCTCAGAAGCAGGTGTAAATTAACACAGTGTTGATGGAGCGGTTGCCAGATCTCTGGTTTAAATGAGGAATTGCTCTGCTTCTGGAGTAATATCTTTAGCTGTGGATTGGAGCTTGGAGATTTTTTACATACATCATTTCAATCTTATCTGTACAGAGCTTGTGGAGTTAATGTCACTCTGCATGTCATTTATGAATCAGCACCATTGTTGGTGGATGAGGCGTTCTCTGTGCATTGGAAGTTGTTGAATAGCTCGATTTTGGTAAATAACCAGGCTATGACCAGACTATAATCATCAAGTGTGATGATGACGATGCTGATGAGAGACGATGGATAGTGAACCCTATGTGTCTCCTATGCTTCTCAGTCAGGACACACAACCAGGTAATTAAAATGTCAGGGTGTGTGAGAAGGGGTTGTGTGTCTGAGTCTTTCATCCACTCTTCAGCTACCAGGTCATACGGATCGAAGTTTTTGATCTCTACAAGTTCCTCAAAATATCTCTGCTTGGCACTGACATTTAACTTCTCTCAGTAAGATCCCTTTTCCTTAGGTTTACTCTTCTTCATCTCGAAAGTAAACATCATGTCACAAATCTAAGAACAATAACAAGCCGCTCTAAACTCTGTGTCACTCTCAACACATCTGTGTCAGAAATCACCATGGCAACCGATCAGCATTAAAACCAAAGATGGCAGTGACTTCCCAAAACGCAACACGGTATAAAAACAGTGTGATGTAACTCCACATTCTCTATATTAAACATACAGTAGTGATGATGCACTGTGATCTCCTCTCATACACACACCTATTGATCCTGTTCTCAACTTCAACTCTGTGTTACTGTATGAGTGTATTTGATTCTGTGAGTTTATTCAAAGATATTCTTTATTTATGACAAAATGTGAAATAATACAAGACTATTTAAGAGCTCAGTGAAAGAACTATTAAGAAAGAAGCTGTGCTAAAACCATGCAGTCTATGATACAGATCTGGCAACCCAGTTTATAGCAGCTAGATGGAGACGAATGTTCACTGACAAAATAAACATTATTTCAGCTTTAAGACCAATAAAATGTTTCTCATTTGCATTTCCCTGCTGCTTTTAAACCCTACAGCTCACACACAGTGCATTTAGTTTGTGTCCCAGGTGCAGTTTGTGTGATTAGTTACAGTGTTTTAGTAAATTTGAGTGAAATTTAAGTGGAGTAATAGAAAACAACAGAGCCAACAGTCATGACTTGCAATCACCTGATTATGTGTAATTGAATCATTAATTGAAAAGGGGCGTGTTCAAAATAATAGCAGTGTGGAGTTCAATTAGAGAAGTAAATTATTCTGTGAAAAACAGGTCTGAAACAAATTCAAAGATAAAAAAAATTCAAGGATAAATGCAGAAAAGGTTGTCCTGTGCATTTCTCTCTGGAAGAGTAAAATGGGTCATTCCAGACATTGTTCAGAAAAACAGCGTACTTTGATTCAAAAGTTGATTAGAGATGGGAAAACATACAAAGACGTGCAGAAAATGATAGGCTGCTCCGCTAAAATGATATCAAATGCTTTAAAATGGAGACCAAAATCAAAAAAGCTATCAGCAAGAAGCCCCCGCAAAGTCCCATTGTTGAAAAAAGACATGTGCTGAAGAGGTTATAGTTCGTCAAAGAACACATTGACTGGCCTAAAGAGAAATGGCGCAATATTTTGTTGACTGATGAAAGCAAGATTGTCCTTTTTGAGTCTAGAGGCCACAGACAGTTTGTCAGACGACCCCCAAAGACTGAAATCAAGCCACAGTACTCTGTGAAGACAGTGAAGCATGGAGGCACAAGCATCATGATATGGGGATGCTTCTCGTACTATCGTGTTGGTCCTATTTATCACATTTCAGGAATCATGGATCAATTTGAGTACATCAGAATACTTAAAGAGATCACGTGGCCTTATGCCGAAGAGGAAATGCCCTTGAAATGGGTATTTCAACAAGACAACGATCCCAAACACACCAGTAAGCGAGCAGCATCTTGGTTCCAGACCAACAAGATTAACGTTATGGAGTGGCCAGCCCAAACCCCAGACCTTAATCCAATAGAAAACTTGTGGCGTGACATGTTCAAAGGTGCCAGAAGTTGGTTGAGTTCATGCAGCACAGATGTGAAGCAGTTGTCAGAAACCATGCTTATACAACTAAATATTAGTTCAGAGATGCACAAGAAAGATTAAACTTCAAGAATCTTTGTTTCAACTGTAAATTCATCACTTTGTAAAGATAATTGATGACACTGCTATTTTTTGAACAGACTAATATTTACTTTTCTTCACTTTCTGTAAACTAATAATACATTTACACATTTTTCTTCATGTTGTGATTCAGAATAGAACGTGCAGGGTGTCCAATGCATTTGTGTGATTTAAATTAAAATTTATTATATGGATATGGAGCTTTACTCACTTTTTTCAACACACTGCTATTATTTTGAACACAACTGTACATCTGACCCAAAGACTCTGTGACAAATCATCAGTGTGCAGTGAAAAGAAACAATCTTCCTCCTCAGGACATTGATGATGAACCTAAAACTTCTGCTTCAGTCTCACTATTAGAGAATGTGTCTTACTGAGGAGCAGGTCATGTGACTCTCAGAGAGATGATCTTACCCCAGTGTCTCCAGTTTACAGTCAGGATTCTCCAGTACAGCACAGAGACACATCACTCCTGAGTCTCCTACTTTATTTTCAGCCAGATCCAGGTCTCTCAGGTGTGAGGGGTTTGATCTCAGAGCTGAAGTCAGAGCAGCACAGCCTTCATCTGAGACACCACAATCACACAACCTGTAGAGAAACACAATGACACACTCTTCATCACCAGATTTTTTTTTTCATTTAAGACTTATTGTAAAGTTGACGTAAAATTATGTTATTATTCAGATGACATCACCTGTTTACTCTAATTAACAATGTAATAAAAATTATCATACTGAGTTTTACATTTGGTTTCTTTCAGCAAGTGTGGGTATATTTACAGGATATTAGTGTAAGTATGCGTCAGTGACAGGAATAGAGTTTGTAGAAAGAGGTCAAAGGTAAGAGCTAAAAATAATCTGATCAGCTTTAATGTAATCAGTGATATTACATTATCATATCAGGTTGAAGCCCACGTACATGTCTGCCTGTCTTTCTGTACATTAAAACTCTCTGCCTAACTAATAAACTAATTCACGTTGCGATTGGTTGCTTTTTGCTTTCTAGTCAACCAAACAAGCGGCGTGAAAAATATTTATTTGCGACGACTGCAGCGTTGGATTAAAGTTAAAGTTAATGGAAATATTAAATGTTTATCTAAAGGTAAACTGTCACACAATGTTTCTGAATTCTATTTTCCGATGCACTCCATACTTGTGTATGTTACGTGGCACATTAATATTGCATTGTTTACGGAGAACAAAAAACTCCTAAAGCTCCTAATTTTTAGGCTGTTTACTTATTATGTCTTTTTTTTGGAGCACGAGTGTTATGTTGAGTTATGGTGCAAGTTAAACGTCAGGCAGATATCCAACTTCTGCAAATTTTTTATTTAATACATCTGTCTCTGTCTGGCTCTGTTGAGCCACGCCTATCACGAGGAAAAAAATGCAAAATTATTACACATAAAAAAGCACTAGATGCTGTGACATAATCAGGCACATAACTGCTCATAACTTCTCAACATTTTGATTTCAGTTATGGTGCAGGTTTAACTTCAGGTTTAAATAAAGTATCTGAGCACTGCCAAAGTTAAATTAAATTATGTCCAGACTGTTTTGCTCTGACAAAGTCTGGCTGGACAGAAAGACGGACAGACAGAAAATTTTCTGAGACTTGTTTTCGGTCCTCCAATGTGTGAAGCATAAAGATACATTGGGGAGATGATCTTACCCCAGTGTCTCCAGTTTACAGTCAGGATTCTCCAGTACAGCACAGAGACACTTCACTCCTGAGTCTCCTACATTATTTTCAGACAGATTCAGTTCTCTCAGGTGTGAGGGGTTTGATCTCAGAGCTGAAGTCAGAGCAGCACAGCCTTCATCTGAGACACCACACCTAGGCAACCTGTAGAGAGACACAGTGACACACTCTTCATCACCAGATTTCAATCTTCACGTAAGACTTACTTTAAAGCCGATGTGTTTGTAAAATAATGTTATCATTTGGAATGACATCACCTGTTTATTCTAATCAACAATGTAATTAAAACTGATCATACTGAGTCTTATATTTTGTTTCTCTCAGCAGAAAATCATTAAATCATTAAGCTTAAAAAGAATTCATATTCATGTCTTGTGTAAACCAGACTGTTTGTGAATAATATATTTTTAAATAGCTATTGCTTACTTATAAATCTAATGGAGAGTAAAAAACGTCTACAATTTGGATCCATCAGGTTCTACAGGTTTAAGATGTGAAATTCAGGGTAAATTAAAATTCTAAAGAACAACCGACATAAAGAGAAAGTGGCAGATGTGCTCAGTGTTTTGTGCATTTCAGGATGAATCATGCAAAAAAGTGTGAAAGTGAATCTATGAAATTAA
>QNUK01000927.1:0-152500 GCA_013621035.1 Clarias magur | reverse complement strand
TGGCTCAGTTGTGATCACTTGCCGGTGTCAAAACAAGAGTCACATGCGTGATACATGATACTCGGCACTCGTAAACTAATACTTGCTCGGTTTCCGATTAAAAATTTATTAAAAATCTTTGCTCGGTTTGCAGAACACTTGTAAACCACATTACTCGCAAAAGGTTCAACTGTAATTGGAAAACCTAAATGTCTATATAAAACATTGTACAGTGAATATGGCATTAACTACCATAGAGTTATGCACATAAATGATTAAAAACAGTGACAGACAGCATTCAATGCACTCGTTTTAACTGCTTAGCAGTGTGATTTACAGAAATAGAAAAATCTAGTTTTTTTGTAATAAACATTGTATTCTATTAAATAATGCCCCAGAGTGTAAAATACATTTATTAGCCTTAGAGTAAGTTTTTTTGTCACTTTGATTTAGAAAAAGTTCTTTTTTTAATGAATAGAAACAAACAAAAAAAAAGTATGATATTAAAAATATGCTTTGTTTAATTACATTAAAATAATGTTGTCTATATTAATGAATGTGAATAAATAGCCTAGTAGCTATGAAACTTTAATGTTTTGAATATAGAACCTACTGTCTTATTTATGAAGCTAAAACACTAAACTAGATAACATGATGACCAAAGTTTTAATATTTATATTTAACTGTAGATGGAAGGTTTTTCGAGTCACATGGGAGTGTGCAAATGAGCCAAATGAGCAGCAAGTAAGAACAGAACATGGGCAGCCTCTCATGCACATTAACACTGTGATCGCAACATTGATTGAAGTCATCGAAACAGAAAGTATTTTTCACATTTTTATGTCTGGCAGTTTCCAACAAAAAGCAGCAGTATTGTCAAAGAACTAACAGATAAATGTTTGACATTTTTGGCTCCCACACAGTTTATTCCATTGTCCAGCCTCATAGGTGTGTTGTTTAAATTGCTAATCAATGTAAGTGTAAAGTTATATGCTTTTATGCTGAGATAAAAATGTTATGCTGTGCAATTATTGCAAAGAAGTGGGTGCAGAATTAGCAGAGCCAACAATGTTTGTGTGCAGGAACTCACACTTCAAACGAGAATCGCTAGAAAATTCCCAATGGCATTTACACTGCAGGGAAATATTAAATAACAGGTCGTAAACGAATAATCCTCGCACAGTTCAGGCGGCCGTTAACACTTTTAACACAGCATATCTGATAGTAAAAGAAGAGATCCCATTTTACGAACTGATTGCTGTTCACTGAGTGGCAGGAAAATTAACTGTGTTCAGTAGTATAGATGTCAATTTAGAGATATTAAAAAGACAGTTCACCCAAAAAATAAAAATGCTATTATTATTTGCTCTTCCTCTTGTCATTCCAAAGTCTTTCTTTTACCTTTAGAACACACTTACAGTTATTTTTAATATTCTGGGTATACAACAACATTAGGGTGGGTGAATGATGACAATTTTAATTTCTTGGTGAATTGTCCTTTTAAATTTATTTGAGCACTACAACAACATCTGTATATTATTTGTGCATATAAAATTCATGCATGATATTTTGCGGACAGCCTGTGTAATTGTTTTTAGAAACTGGAAATATTAAATGTTTATCTCGAGGTAAACTGTCACACACAATGTTTCTGAATTCTCTTTTCCCATGCACTTCATACTTGTGTATGTTATGTGGCACATTAATATTGCATTGGTTATGGAGAACAAAAAATTCCTTAGCCCCTAAATTTTTGGCTGTGCTCCTATTTTTTTTTTTTTTTTTTTGGAGCACAAGTGCTCTCAATAAAAAAAGTTACTGTTGAGCCCTGTTGAGTTATGGTGCAAGTTAAACTTCAGGCAGATATCCAAGTTCTGCAAATGTTTAATTTCATACAATTGTCTCTGTCTGGCTCTGTTGAGCCACGCCTACCAGGAGGGAAAAAGAGCAAAATTATTAAAAATAAAAAGGCGCTAGATGCTGTGACATAATCCAGCACATAACTGCTCATAACTTCTCAACATTTTTATTTCATTTATGGTGCAGGTATAACTTCAGGTTTAAATACAGTATCTGAGCACTGCCAAAGTTTCATTAAATTCTGTCCAGACACTTTTGCTCTGACAAAGTTTGGCTGGACAGAAAGACAGACAAATAGAAACTCAGTGTCTCCAGTTTACAGTCACAGTTTCTTCCTCAACTACCAATATATAAAATTCATAACAGGCAACAGAGCAGAAACAAAATCAAGCATTTATCACTACATAACATCCATAACGGTAGCACCAATGCATTGTTTATGCTAGGTTACAAAAATTGCACACTGATAAACCCATTGGAATCGGATCACAATTTTATTTATTTATTTTTGTCTAAAATAATTTGTTTTATAATTGCATTTATTTTATTGATTACAATTTTCACTTATTAAAAACGTATTTCTAAATATTGCACACATATAAAAATCTATACATCTATACATATAATAAAACTGTAAAGTTGGTGCATATTTACATTGAAAATATTTGTGAAAACATTATTTGGAGACGATGTAATATGAGTAAGAGAATACATCAAGATGGTGCACGCATCACGTAAAAATGACTGAACGAATTTTAATGGGTTTTCACACGTGTATTTGGCCAAGCTTGAGGAAACATATAGGCTTCGTTTCATCGCAATCGTCTCGTAGGAATAGAAGATATGCTATGGAAAAAGCTCTTATTTAAAAAAGTGTACTTTCATTACCACAGATGGTGCAGGACATATTCTAAACTTGCTATTAACTGACACAGAGTAAGAAATCATAAAAAAAAAAAATTAATCGACCTTTAAAAAAATCATTAATTAATCTCAAAATTCAACAGATGGCGCTATACATTTTTAATACGCGCTTTTAAATCTCACATCTTTGTTCCACACACTTCACAGTAACACATAAACAATTTTAGTTCATTCCTAAAGTCAACAGTCTACGTTCATGAGAATGCATTTGCGTTTAAAAATATACTGGTCAATTAAAGTATGTCTGTTGATTTGCAATAACTCTACAATTCCAAAATCCCACATGAATTAAGTTGCGGGCACAGCTAGTAAACCATAAAGTCTGGGGGTGCTATGACTATCCTAGTAGTAGCTACAGCACCCCAAACCCCTACAAGACAACACCCATAGTTACTGTGACTCTCAAAGAGATGATTTTACCTCAGACTTTCCACTTTACAGTGAGGATTCTCCAGTAGATCAGAGAAAGTCTTTACTCCTGAGTCTCCTAGTGTACTGTTGGTCAGATCCAGTGTTTTCACAGTCAGATGCAGTTCTCTCAGATTGGAGGTTTCTGAGTTGATCGCTGAGTCCAGAGCTGAACAACTTTTCACTCCAACTTTATCACACCTGATACTGAAGGAAATAAAATAATACATAATGAAAGTTCAAGCAAATAATCAAACAAATCCTCAAATCTTTCACTTTTCCTTATTTTAAAAGTATAAACACCAGTTAGACAATATGATCAAAGGGACACTACAGCTAAAATTGCAATTTTAACAGTCATTACATCTGCTGTAAACATCTCCTGGGCGGTTTATTTCCATATGTGTAATGCCCCTGAATTTTAACAGATATACAAAATAAAAACACCACAAGATAAAAACATAGTAACAGTAAATCGCAATTTATCTAACCATATTATTAAAGATCATGAGAAGCTGCAATTAGTAGGCTAACTGAAATGGACACACACATACACACGCACTCGGAATATAAGATTGAGTCACTTTTTAAAAAATAAACAAATAAATAAAAAAAATAAAATAGAAAAAAATAGTTTCTTACTGCAGCCTCAAGGCATATGAATGTCCGTGAGGCTGTAGTCCTTCCTGTATATAGTAACAAGGGTAACGTAAACACTTTTCCTGTTATACTGAACTTTGGACACAGTATGACCACAAATCAGTGCCTGCCTATCTGATATCACTCAAATGAGCACGGGTTCCCTGTTCAGTCTGGTTACTCTCAAGATTTCTTCCTTTTGTCATCTCAGGGACTTTTTCCTTGCCACTGTCACCCTCGGCTTGCTAATCAGGGTCAAACTGTTAATTATAAGTTATACACATTTGCTCACATTTTTTATTTAAACTTATTTACATGTTTATTTACGTAAAAATGCTTTGCGACAATGACCTTTGTTAAAAGATCTTTATAAATAACATTTTATTAAATTGAACTTTGTTTTGCTATATTTAATTTTCTTCCAATTAAATTTTAAAAAATTAAATTTTGTATATTTGTATCTCCTACTATTTTGTCCAAATTGTACCAAATTTTACAGGTAGTATCTGTGGACCAAGCCCAAAGGAATGTCATTTTGTTTTCTGATTCAACAAATCCTTTGTCTGTGGCATTCCAACAAACATGGTGGTAAAGGTTGTATCTCCTCAATGGCTTGTAACTTTCACATCCAACTTTGTATTCACAAGATCCGGGAGACACAATTCAAGTTTTATACAAATTGGCTACTGAGGCGATGCTGAAAACCTGAGATTTAAATATTAAAATCTCCTCAGGGGTTGAAGATATTTTCACAAAAGTTGTTTTTCAGCCCCAGTGTTATGGGTCCTAACTGTCTATTGACTATTAGGGTGATGCGCTTTCAGTACACTTTAACATCGGTTGAAAATGTCTGCCTCCATTCAAACTTAAAACCTGAACTAGTCTTTCATCACAGTAGTCCACTGTGTCCAGGTAGTGAGCTGATTCATTTTGGATTTTCAAGTGTATGTACAGTGGAACCTCGGATTGCGAGTAACCTGGTTTGCGAGCCTTCCACAAGATGACAAAAACTTTTAAAGAAATTTTGTCTTGATAAACTTCTTGTTTTGACGCCAAGAGTAACAACTGAGAATGTTTTTTTTTTTAAAGCCTCTTTTATTTTGTTTGTATGTGTGTGCTCGTGCAGGGTGGGTATGAATGTGTGCTCGCGGGAGGCGGGTTGAGAGTGTGTGTGTGTGTGTGTGTGTGTGTGCACACAGAGGTGAGTGAGTGATAGAGAGAGAGAGAGAGAGAAAGAGTGTGTGCATGCAGAGGTGTTTGTGTGTGTGTGTGTGACAGAGAAAGAGAGAGTGCGTGTGTGTGCGCAGAGGTGTGTGTGTGTTAGCGAGAATCTGTATGTCCTACAAAGCAAGTTGCATGTTCAAAAAGAGTGGAGAACAAGCAGCTGACCGTGGGAAGCAGAGAGCATGTGTGTCAGTAATTTTTGTTATAACTATTTCATGCCTTTCTGTTGTTGTCAATAAAGGCATATGTTACAGAACTGTCAGCTCTGCGTTACTACACTTTTCAAAGGTAAAGTGCAAGTTAAATCTTTTATTTTTACTTTATATTTTGTATTAATTATTTTTATATTAATATTTTTGGGCCGTGGAACGAATCATCTGAGTTTCCATTATTTCCTATTTCTTCGCTTTGATATACGAGTGTTTTGATATACAAGCACACTTCTGGAACAAATTATGCTCGCAATCCAAGGTTCCACCGTATCTTCATGCTGATTTAAGCTACAATCAGGAGACTTCAACCAAATTATGTCTTTATCCATCCTTACAAATTTCCCTTTTATGCCCATGTTGTCTGGTATTTTGTCATTCTGTCATCCTGGAGAAGCTACATAAAAAAGTCTTCTCACATCTCCCAACAGACTTTGTCCAAATTGAGCAAATTTCCAAGTAAGAAGCATCTATAGACCAAGTCCAACTAAAGCTATCACTTTGTGTTTCACCCAAATGAGTGTCAAACACCAAACAGGAAGTTTGTATTGCATTTGTAAGTGCAAATTGAAAGAGCGCCACATAGTGGTGCCATTGTAACTTTGTAATTGCAGAACTAATGCACCAAATATTCAACATACTGTAAACCACATAACTTTTTCATTATTTGAAGATAGCGAGTCATAACTGTAGTGTTTTTCTCCTTAAATGAAATCAGCTGGCTCCCATATATCTATTAAACACTCTTCAGTCTTATATCCTATTAGCACAGGATTAGTATTATCTTGCAAACTCATGTGATTTAGAAATTACCCCACACCCTCCGCATTCTTGAAAATACTTTCAAACCACTCCAATGGAGCCTCTATTATTCACGGAAAATGGATAAAAAGGTGCACACAAAACAAAAATGATATATGACCTTGCCAAATCCTGGCAAAATCACAGACATGCTGATTCGTAGGCAATGACATCACACAACCTCAGTGTTCGGCAAAATATGTAAGGTCATTTGCAGGTGAATTTTTACTTTACAAATTACAGACGTATGGGATCACAGGAAACTTTGTGTATTTGCTTTAAAAAATAATTTTGTACTTATTTTATGTACATTTTATTTTTAATGTATTTGCAGTAAATCCACTCTGAATCATGTTGAGGTCAAAACATCCCATAGCAAAAATTAGTGGAAATGTTTTTAGTTTTACTTTTTCTAACACTGTAACAGTAGAACTGTTATATTCAGTTTAACTTAACTTACATTGCTTTTCTGGATTCTGCAATCACAGGCATCAGCTTCAGAAGAACATCATCTGTTATCTTATCTGGACTGAAATATTTATTCAGGTCAAACTCTTCCAGCTCCTGTGCTGATGTCAGTAACACAAACACCAGAGCAGACAACTGTGTAGAAGAGAGTTTCCTTTGTTTTCCAGAGTTCAGGTAGTGTTGGATTTCCTCCTCTAGAGAATTATCACCCAGTTCATTCAGACAGTGGAACAGATTGATGGATTTCTCTGTAGAACGCTCTCTACTGATCTTCATCTTAATGTACTGAACTGTTTCCTGTGTCCTCTGGGAGCGACTTCCTGTCTGTGTTACTAAGGCCTGTAAGAGATTCTGATTGGACTTCAGTGAGAGACCCAGAAGAAAGCGAAGGAAAAGATCCAAATGTCCAGTCTGACTTTTTAAAGCTTCAACTACAGCACACTTGTGGAAATCTAAAGCTGTCATTTCTTCCTGCTTCTGTTTTGAAGCTCGACTCTTTTTAAGAACATTTTTATTGTCTGTCCTGAACATCAGGTGCACATACAGAGCTGCGAGATGTTCCTGAATGCTCAGATGAACAAAGCAGTACACTTTACTCTGGTGAAGCCCAAACTCCTCTCTGAAGATCTGCGTACACACACCTGAGTACACTGCTGCTTCTCTCACATCAATGCCACACTTTCTCAGGTCTTCCTCATAGAAGATCAGGTTCCCTTTCTCCAGCTGCTCAAAAGCCAGTTGTCCCAGTTTAAGAAGCATTTCTTCATCACTCTTCTGCTTCTTTGAGTACTTTTCTCTTATGATGTTTATCTGAATGATGAGGAAGTGTGTGTACATTTGAGTCAGAGTCTTGGGGATCTCTCCACTCCCTGCTTCACACAACATTCTCTCTAGAACAGCGGCTGAAATCCAGCAGAAGACTGGGATGTGACACATGATGTAGAGGCTTCTTAATGACTTCAGGTGTGTGATGATGTTATTGGCCAGGCTCTGATCACTGATCCTCTTCCTGAAGTACTCCTCCTTCTGTGGGTCATTGAACCCTCGTACCTCTGTGACTCGATGGACACACTCAGAGGGGATTTGATCAGCTGCTGCAGGTTGGGAGGTGATCCAGATGAGAGCAGACGGAAGCAGATTCCCTTTGATCAGGTTTATCAGCAGCACAGGCACTGATGCTGATTCAGTTACATCACACACTCTCACTGTGTTCTGGAAATCTAGAGGAAAACGACACTCATCCAATCCATCAAAAATGAACAGAACCTTTTCCAAATGGAACATTTCAGTTTCTTTTGTTTCTTTGAAAAAGACATGAAGGAGCTCCATCAGACTCAGTTTCTTGTCCTTCATCAAATTCAGCTCTCTGAAAGGAAGTGGAAATATGAGGTGGACATCCTGATTTGCTTTCCCTTCAGCCCAGTCCACAATGAACTTCTGCACAGAGACAGTTTTTCCGATGCCAGCGACTCCCTTTGTCAGCACAGATCTGATGGGTTCGTCTTGTTCAGATAAGGACTTAAAGATGTCATTGCATTTGATTTGTGTTTCCTCTGTTGTTCTTCTCCTGGACGCTGCTTCGATCTGTCTCACCTCATGTTCATTATTGACGTCTCCACTGTCTCCCTCTGTGATGTAGAGCTCTGTGTAGATCTCATTCAGGAGTGTTTGGGTTCCCAGGTTTATTATCACTCCATTCAAGACCTGAAACTTCATCAGATTTAATTTAATCTTTTTCTGGAATTCATTTACAGCAGCAGATTCTGGGTCGTGCCTGTGAGATGGTGAAGTAGAAAATGTGGTGAGACATGGGGTCCAATAATTAATCTTTAAGATCTAATTTTTCTGGCAAGTAATCACTGATAGCTCTTTATAATGTACACTATTTGTTATTTTTTTTCTTCTGTATGTTTTCTATAATCTAATCACTCTGTAGTTAATAAGAGCAAAGATGTTTATAACAGCAGTGTGTCAGTGTCACAGTCATGTTGTTGGTTTTGATCTTACCCTGTATCTGTGATGATCCTCCTTGCTATTCTGTCTCCTGCCTTCTGTAGATCACTGTGAACAAAAATTTTAGCTGATCATTTCCACTATAGTCTAAATATTAGCCATGAAGGCAAAGTATTGGGTGTTTTCGAGTCAGAATTAAATCAGAATTGAGATGCATATAAGTACATTACAATAGATCTTAATATATATTCTGTTAAAGATTTTTCTGCTTTGAATGTAAGTACCCTGGGCTAAATTCCACAACCATCATTCCATGCAAAAATGTATTCTAAAGTTCAAATGAGACTCATCGACTCTTCTGTAGTCCTACTTATAAAGGACATTTTTATTGCTGCACTGATTTTTTGCAGTGAATTTTCTAGTTTTAAGAAATTCACCGAACACTAGTGAAATTATCTGTCCAGGAAGAAAATTTTACTTGACACAAAATTTTTTATTAATTTTCTTTAGTCGCAAAATAAGAGAAGAAGCTAGAAAATAACTTTTAAAACAAGATAATTAATCTCATATGTACAGGTCTAAAATGTTAAATCTTGCCACGCACAGAAAATTTGCAGTATGCTTCCTGTTAGCCCTGAGATGTGAAATAGGTCTCCTAGTCAGCTCTTTGAAAGAAGACCAAGGAACTGCTCATGCGTTGTTTTCTTGCATAAAGTTTTCCCCTGAAGGACCTTAAACATCGTCCCTTCCCTCTCTACCTTTCGTGTCCTTATCATCTCAGAAAGTTTCCCATTTCGGGGCCTCCGAGTGGCGCAGTGGTTAAAGCGCTCGCCCTATCATCCGGAGATCGCTAGTTCGAATCCCGGGTGGTGCTGTAACCTCTCGCAGCCGGAGGTCTAGAGAGAGCTGATTGGCCGAGCTCTCTCAGAGGGGAGGGATGAGAGGTACATAGTGCTCCCACATTAATCACGGCTCTACAGCCAGTCAGGGGCGTCTGTGAGCTCACGCAGCGGAGGGAGCGGATAGCGCTGTCCTCCGAGTGTGTTACGCCGCCCCCAACGGTGCGCGAGCGAGCAGTTCGAAAAGATGAGGTCGGCTGGCGTCACGTGGTTCGGAGGAAACACGTGGTAGTCTTCGGCCCTCCCGGCTGAGTGGTAGTAGTAGCCTTAATGTGGGAGCCCCCTAGTGACGGGGAGCAATTGGACACGACTAAATTAGGGAGAAAATCAGGGGAAAAATCCACAAAAAAAAAAAAAAGAAAGTTTCCCATTTCAATACAATCTAATTTAGAAACCTATTCCATTATCTTTCCATCATGTTGGCTCTTCCTGTCTTTCTTTACGTATAATCCTTCTTCTTTTAGATAAGCATATGGCTAATAAGCACACTGATAATACTGATGATGATGAAATTGTTTTGTGGCCTTCATAAGGTATAGCTTGCTTTTTTCTAGCGCAGTCCATCCTGTCTTATCATCCTTGAAGAATCACATGAGTTATTCTCAACCGATTTCCTCAGCTGTGATGATGAAGACAGTCCTTATTGTTTCTATATTGAGATGATGGAAATGCTTCTAAAAGAACTGGTGTGAGCTTGACAGGTGAGTGAAAAGCTGATGAGCCTATTCACCACCTTGTCACCATATTCATAATAAGGACCATGTGTCAAAGACCTTAAGACCTAGATCGGATAGTTTTTTGTTTTTTAAGTAGTTCAGAGTATTGTCTGTCTAGATCCAAAATGCTTTGTGATAAAACTTACATTTACTTACATTTACTTCTTACACTCGGTATTAGCATTTGAGGTATAAAATTATTATACCTCCTCAGATAACCCACTTGGACTCAAAAAATGAATCTACTGTATATTATGTCTTGCAAAATGGACATAATTCTAATAAAGAGCCCATACATTTGCTAGGACAGGTTTTCTTAAAAAAGGAAAAAAATATAGTAAAAAATAGAAAATAGAAAAATAAAAAAATAGAAAATATGATATAAATAAAGTAAAATGGCAGTTAGGGTCACTGATTACATCAGATGGAATAAGCTATATTCTTATTATAATAAAGGTTAGCTCATTTAACAAAGCCATTTTATATTTTAAGGTATGAACCTCACAAGAAAACTTTCAGCAATGCCATTTACATTAGCCAGACTAAAAGTCATATAGGGCCTGCGATCTAAACCAAGGAAAGGACACCATGAACATGTGAGCATTATTAACACTGAAAAGAATAAGCTGCAAAGATAATTCCCAACATCTTCCACTTCCCTTTAAAAAAAAAAAAAAAAAAAAAAAACACACATACCCCCCTGAATCTATGTCTTCGTTACCAAATAAAGCTAACATATAAAAAGCAACTGCAGAAAATATGTAGCTCCAGAATGCAGATTGAGTGATTGTCTGATATTTTAGCCAGTAAGATATTTAAATGACATGCTGCAGACATCAGGGCTTTGGTTTGCAAAGGTTTGTTCTTCTGTTCATCAGCACCAAAGGTTGTTTATTTGCCGGTTGATGTGTGAATTATTCTATTATTAAATTGTAGAGGATGTCTTTATGTGCAATTGAGCCTTCTAATCAAGAGGCTTCTGATAGCTGCTGCTGTTTTGCTACCAGTTTGTTAGTGTTATTTTCAGTGTTGGGGGACCTTACTTTTTAAAGTACCTAACGTTGTAACATGTTACACCCAACACTGGTTATTTTAAATATTACCATGATTTAGTTCATCACTTGCAGGTGAGAGTTGTCTTTGTTTTCAGTTTCGTTGTTTCCATTTTTTTGGAAGTACGGGGATGAGTCAAAAATGATCTGCATTCTGGTTATATTAAAACTTTTTATCAGTCTCATCAGTGCTTCCCGTTCAAGGCTCTGTTTCCTCAGGTGTGGACGTGTTACATCAGTTCATTTGTAACTGCAGTGTGAGCAAAAATGGATGTCCAACTTGTAGTTTTCTGGGATTCTCCAGGGCCAGTATTGGTATATTATCAGGAAAAAGGTTCTACAATCAACAGCGCTCATTACAGTGAGACGCTTATTAAAGAGCTAAAGCCTCAACTTCAGATTAAACGCAGAGGACTCCTATTCATAGGCGTGAACTTGCAGGACACTCATGTTAAAGCATCCTCCCTATAGTCCTGATCTCGCTCCATCAGACTTTCACCTGTTTGTTTCTCTAAAGGAGTTGATAGTGGACTTTATAGTTGATAGTGGACTTTAGTACTAAGCAGCAGAGGAACTACCAGACCTCCACAATCAACGAGAGACCAATTGAGAGAGTGGACAGCTTCCGTTACCTCCATGTTCACATCACGTAGGACCGGTCATGGTCCTGTCACATCAACACCGTGGTGAAAAGGGCCCGGCAGCGTCTCTACCACCTCAGACGTCTGAGAGACTTTAGACTGCCCTCTAAGGTGCTTAGGAACTTCAACTCCTGCACCATAGAGAGCATCCTGACGAGAAACATCTCAACCTGGTTCGGGAACAGCACCATGCAGGACATGAGAGCCCTACAGAGGGTGGTTCCATCAGCTGAACGCATCATCTGTACCAAGCTCCCTGACCTTCAGACGATCTACAACAAGCGGTGCTGGACCAAGGCCAGGAAGATAGTGAAAGACCTCAGTCATCCAAGCAATGGACTGTTTTCTCTGTTGCGGTCAGGAAAGCGCTTCCTCTCTCTGAAGGCCAACACAGAGAGACTGAGGTGGAGCTTCTTCCCGCAGGCTATACGAGCTCTCAACCACAACACCATATAGGACCTACACTCACACACTTGCACATTTTGCACACCTCAGGACTGCAAACTTTTTAACTTTTACTTTTTACCAGGACGCACAATCTGTTTACACATGGAACGTTTGCACACTTGCACATTTTGCACACTGTGAACTTGAACTGCAGCCTTGCACATTATCCTGACAATGACTGGACACTACATTCTGGACTGCACTACATTACATTTCTATCATATTCATTTACTATATATATATTTTCTATTTTTATTGATATTCTTAACTTTTTATATTTATCCTATTGTAATATTTTATTTTCATTTTTTTATTCTTATCTGTATATTATGTAAATAAGTGTTTCTTTATTTTCAAATCTCTTATTTCTTTTTTGTTGTAATATTGTAGGTCGACAGCAGTCGTATAAGCATTTCACTTCATATCATACTGTGTATGACTGTGCATGTGACGAATAAAATTTGAATTTGATTTGATTTGAATTTAAAAGCAGCCCTACGAGAATGAAGATTGGGGAAAATTACAGTGCATTCATGGCTTGCTGCTCAGCGTGAAAAAAAAATTATAAGGGAATACAAAGTTTATTCACAAAATTTACTGAAAAGCAAAGAGATTATGTTCAAAATGTATTTGCCTTTTCTAAAAATTTATTAATATAAATTCTACAACCAGAATATGGATATTTGTGTGCGTGTAAGTGACCGGTTTTGAAGATATCCTTAAATTTATATGTTGGTTTATGTATTTATGCATTGTTGTACTTTTAAGTCATGAATGAAAGAAGGGATTTTTGGCTTGGTGTCGTATCAGCGTTAAAATTATGCTAAGCGGTGAGATAACCTGTAATGACAGTGAAAAACATTTTTGCACAATTAATCCATAATTAAAAACAATAATTTACCTACATAACAAAACAGCAGGTCCAATAAAGTGTAATTTATTTTAAAGATACCACAAACACATTTTTAAGATAAAACTATCAAATTACGACAAAAAAAACTATATATTTGGACAATTATTAGTGGCTTCATTGAAGATAACAGATATGGTGTTTTAGTATTTAGTTTGCCATCCTGTTTATCTAGATGAATTTCTCTTTAACTGTGACTTCAGCAGTGACATTAACAGTGAGGAGATGTTACCTGTGTAGAGGTGAGGAGTCTCCAGCTTTAAAATTAATAGGCCGATTCATAGACACATCACTCTTCATGGAGATACAGCTGGGTGCTGCTGATTCTGATCTCTTTACCTGGAGTTTACTGCACACATTACAGACAGTCCTTTAGTTATTCACAGTGGCAAGTAAAAGCATGTGAACCTTTAGGAATTTTATGGTTTTCTTTGTCATTAAATGTGATCTGATCTTCATCTAATTCAAGAGTATTGACAAAATATTATGTGCCTAAAAGAATAACATAAAAAATTTTAGTATTTCATGTCTTTACTGAACACACTCATTCAACATTCAAAATCGTAGTGGAAAAAGTAGGCGACCCCTTGGATTTAATAACTGATTGACCCACCCTTGGCAGCAATAACCTCAATCAGACGCTTCCTGTAGCCGTGGTTTAGACCTGCACATCCTTTTAGAGGAATTTTTGCCCATACTTCCTGGCAAAACTGTTTAAGCTCTGTAATAGTCTGTTGATGCCAAAGTTGTATGACTCTTTTCAAGTCATTCCATAAGATCTCTATTGGGTTGAGGTCTGGGCTCTGACTTGGCCATGTGTGCTGTAGATTCATGAACACAGATGTTAGCCAGTTCCAATGATTCCCTCAAAGCTTTGGTTTGAAGTTGTTTCTTTACCTCACTAATGAGTCTTTGTTGGGCTGTTTGGGTCGTTTTGACTGGGAACCCACTTTTTGGTAGAGTAGCCACAGTCCCAAAATGTCTCCATAACTGTAGCCTGGTGAATTTCTAAAGTCTCTGAAATCACTTTGTAACCCATTCCAGCTTAATGTAAATCAATATTTCTTGATCATAGATGCTCCGAAAACTCTTTTTTTGGGAGAAATGGCTGACATTTGTGTATTCTTCTGTGCGGAGCAAACTCAAAAATATTGGGTGATTTTTATCCTCCAAACTCATTTCCTTAGCAAGACTCGGGTATGCTATTGACTGCAAATAGCTTTTATGAGGTCATTAACTCAAGGATTCACACTAGCACTATGAGGGTTTTATGGTTGTTCTCAAAAAAGACATGAAAGATCAGATTTTTTGTGTTATTATTTTAGGCAACCTTGTATTTGTCAATACTCTTGACTTAGATGAAGATCAGATAACAAATGAATGACTGACTAATACAGAAAACCATGGAATTCCAAAAGGTTCACATAATTTTTCTTGCCACTGTATATACACACTTTACTGTTTTAAGTACCTCCTGAATTTAATAAAAACATAATTGTTCACAATTGTTCAATAAATTCTAATAATGCTAAGTGACAATGGTTAGCTTTCCATTCATATTAAAAACTTTACCTACATCACAAAACAGCACATCCAACCAAGTGGCATTTATTTAAAAAATACCACAAACATGTTTTTAAGAAAAAAAAATATAATGAAGACAAAAAAATCTATGTCTTTGTTACCAAATAAAACTAACATATAAAAACCAACTGCAGAAAATATGTAGCTCCAGAATGCAGATTGAGTGACTGTCTGATATTTTAGCCAGTAAGATATTTAAATGACATGCTGCAGACATCAGGGCTTTGGTTTGCAAAGGTTTGTTCTTCCGTTCATCAGCACCAAAGGTTGTTTATTTGCTGGGTGATGGGTGAATTATTCTATTATCAAATTGTAGAGGATGTCTTTATGTGCAATCGAGCCAGGATTAGAGTTCAGGTTCAGGTTTTATGAGTGGAATTTAACAATTGTCTATCATGCAGTGGACTGGCTTCTGATAGCTGCTGCTGTTTTGCTACCAGTTTGTTAGTGTTATTTTCAGTGTTGGGGGACCTTACTTTTTAAAGTACCTAACGTTGTAACATGTTACACCCAACACTGGTTATTTTAAATATTACCATGATTTAGTTCATCACTTGCAGGTGAGAGTTGTCTTTGTTTTCAGTTTCGTTGTTTCCATTTTTTTGGAAGTACGGGATGAGTCAAAAATGATCTGCATTCTGGTTATATTAAAACTTTTTATCAGTCTCATCAGTGCTTCCCATTCAAGGCTCTGTTTCCTCAGGTGTGGACGTGTTACATCTGTTCATTTGTAACTGCAGTGTGAGCAAAAATGGATTTCCAACTTGTATTTACAAGAAAGAAACCAACGCCAACCAAGGAAGCATTCAAAAGTCAACCATCAGCCAGAAGAATTCATGCCTGGAGTTTTCTGGGATTCTCCAGGGCCAGTATTGGTATATTATCAGGAAAAAGGTTCTACAATCAACAGCGCTCATTACAGTGAGACGCTTATTAAAGAGCTAAAGCCTCAACTTCAGATTAAACGCAGAGGACTCCTATCCATAGGCGTGAACTTGCAGGACACTCATGTTAAAGCATCCTCCCTATAGTCCTGATCTCGCTCCATCAGACTTTCACCTGTTTGTTTCTCTAAAGGAGTTGATAGTGGACTTTATAGTTGATAGTGGACTTTAGTACTAAGCAGGAGAGGAACTACCAGACCTCCACAATCAACGAGAGACCAATTGAGAGAGTGGACAGCTTCCGTTACCTCCGTGTTCACATCACGCAGGACCGGTCATGGTCCTGTCACATCAACACCGTGGTGAAAAGGGCCCGGCAGCGTCTCTACCACCTCAGACGTCTGAGAGACTTTAGACTGCCCTCTAAGGTGCTTAGGAACTTCTACTCCTGCACCATAGAGAGCATCCTGACGGGAAACATCTCAACCTGGTTCGGGAACAGCACCATGCAGGACATGAGAGCCCTACAGAGGGTGGTTCCATCAGCTGAACGCATCATCTGTACCAGGCTCCCTGACCTTCAGACGATCTACAACAAGCGGTGCTGGACCAAGGCCAGGAAGATAGTGAAAGACCTCAGTCATCCAAGCAATGGACTGTTTTCTCTGTTGCGGTCAGGAAAGCGCTTCCTCTCTCTGAAGGCCAACACAGAGAGACTGAGGTGGAGCTTCTTCCCGCAGGCTATACGAGCTCTCAACCACAACACCATATAGGACCTACACTCACACACTTGCACATTTTGCACACCTCAGGACTGCAAACTTTTTAACTTTTACTTTTTACCAGGACGCACAATCTGTTTACACATGGAACGTTTGCACACTTGCACATTTTGCACACTGTGAACTTGAACTGCAGCCTTGCACATTATCCTGACAATGACTGGACACTACATTCTGGACTGCACTACATTACATTTCCATCATATTTCTATCATATACATTTACTATATATATTTTCTATTTTTATTAGATATTCTTTAACTTTTTTTTATATTTATCTTATTATAATATTTATTTTCATTTTTTTATTCTTATCTGTATATTATGTAAATAAGTGTTTATTTTCAAATCTCTTATCTCTTTTTTGTTGTAATATTGTAGGTCGACAGCAGTCGTATAAGCATTTCACTTCATATCATACTGTGTATGACTGTGCATGTGACGAATAAAATTTGAATTTGATTTGATTTGAATTTAAAAGCAGCCCTACGAGAATGAAGATTGGGGAAAATTACAGTGCATTCATGGCTTGCTGCTCAGCGTGAAAAAAAAATTATAAGGGAATACAAAGTTTATTCACAAAATTTACTGAAAAGCAAAGAGATTATGTTCAAAATGTATTTGCCTTTTCTAAAAATTTATTAATATAAATTCTACAACCAGAATATGGATATTTGTGTGCGTATAAGTGACCGGTTTTGAAGATATCCTTAAATTTATATGTTGGTTTATGTATTTATGCATTGTTGTACTTTTAAGTCATGAATGAAAGAAGGGATTTTTGGCTTGGTGTCGTATCAGCGTTAAAATTATGCTAAGCGGTGAGATAACCTGTAATGACAGAATATACAGCAAAAAACATTTTTGCACAATTAATCCATAATTAAAAACAATAATTTACCTACATAACAAAACAGCAGGTCCAATAAAGTGTCATTTATTTTAAAGATACCACAAACACATTTTTAAGATAAAACTATCAAATTACGACAAAAAAAACTATATATTTGGACAATTATTAGTGGCTTCATTGAAGATAACAGATATGGTGTTTTAGTATTTAGTTTGCCATCCTGTTTATCTAGATGAATTTCTCTTTAACTGTGACTTCAGCAGTGACATTAACAGTGAGGAGATGTTACCTGTGTAGAGGTGAGAAGTATCCATTTTGAAAATTAATAGGACGACCCATAGACGCATCACTCTTCATGGAGATACAGCTGGGTGCTGCTGATTCTGATCTCTCTCCCTGGAGTTTACTGCACAACATTATTTGAACTTGTTAATTTAATGAGAACTAAATTTTACTTGCAGTGAACCGAATCAATTCTATAGTGACTGTTATTTTGTCAATAATAGTGAAACCGTTTACTGTTCGCAATTTTAAATTACACATTTCATAATACGTAATTCACTTAGTAATTTGGATATGAATATGAAATGTTTGAAATGCCTAGATATGGTATGTTACCATCTTTTATAGGGTGGGGACACAGTATCAGTGTCCAGATCAGGAGTCTCCATCTTTAAATATTAGTATCCACAAACTTTTGCTCAGTTGAGATCCTGAAGAGTCTGATCTCAGTGTATTAAACTCCTGGAAAACAAAAACAAATTTGTGTTTAAACTTCCACACAATAATTTTCACATCTTTTCCCTAACAAACAATGGTCATCCTTTGCTTAAAAAAATCTGTTACAGAATTGAGTAATCAACTTGGACACCATGGCTGACCTTTGAAATTAGATAGATGGATGGATGGAGTACTTTATAAATCCCAAAGAGAACTTGTATCATTACAATAGCCAGTTCATATATTATACAACAAGGAATAAACAAGCAAGAATTGCAGTGAGGAAAATGGAAAAGGGAAAACTAAAAGGTAAAACAATAAATAATAATAAAAACACTGTTTACAATTTAAGGTGCATTAATGAGGTAAAAATGCTGTCAAAAAACTGTACATAAGGGGCACAAGCAAGTAGTAATAAAGAGAATAAACCAGAAAGTATATAACAAGAAAATACTCATAAAAGAGAGGATGCAATAAATGAAGAATGTGACCATAGTACAACGAAGAAGGAATAAAAAATATGAAGATGTAATTAAAAAATAAATAAATAAAAAGCTTTTAATATAAACTCTGGCAAAAACACAATGAATCATGTCCTCCTCTCGGACAATCAGAAGGTGTTATCAAGGCTGCAGATAAGAAAGTCCGGCCCTAGGTGAAAAAGTAATTGCCCCCAAACCTAATAATTGGTTGTGCCACCGTTAGCATGCCTCCCTTTCTCAGACAAGTTCTATTTAAGTGATTTCTTGATTCAACAGGTATAGTAGTAATCAGTAATCAAGTGAAATTTAACTCAGCTTTCCAAACATTGCAGTTCATTCATGATGAAGTAAGGGGGCAATTACTTTTTCACATAGGACCAGGCATATTTGGAGAGCTTTTTCCCTTAATAAATGAAATAATAATTAAAAACTGTATTTTGAATTGACTTTGGGATATCTTTGTGTAATATTAAAATGCATTGGATGATGTCAATCATTTAAGTGTGACAAAGGTTTTAAAAACTGATAATTCAGGAAGGGAGCAAATACTTTTTCACAGCACTGTATGTCTTAAAATAGTCAAAAATATATGTACATTCCGTAACTTCAAACAAGAAGCTTTTTTAATTGCTATAATTGCTTGAACGTTATAACAGTTGCGAATAAAACATTTCTAATATTCAGATTATACTTTTATTACAGTAACATCAAGCTCATGTAAGATTTTGCTTTAAAATCTGCTGTAAGATGTGTGGCAACATGTCCAGCAGAGGGCGCACTTTTATATTGAATATCATTATTTTTCAGATTTATTTCTAATTTCAGTACGAATACCTACTTTAAACTTGTTCTTTGGGGCAATATTAAACACAAATGTTTCCATTAGATGTACAGTTCCAGAGTTACCTTACAGCTGATGTTCATTTTTAAAACTCCTATAAGAAGACAACATACTTCCCTGTCAGGGAAAACAAGTATTTTTTCAGTACAATACATTATTATTTTTTTTACTTAATTTGCCAGAATGCACTGCACCTTGGTCTCGCATCTGTTGTTTAGTTTCAGGGAAATTAGTTTGTTTGTCACCCGGTTATTTTGTTCAAGTTGTTTGTCTTCGTTTATTATTAAATGTCTTGACGCTCTGTAACGAACACAGACGTTGGGCTGCGTCCATCCTTCCAAACCGGACTTGTTGCTTTCACAGAAACAGACGATCACCCAAATGCAGAATAACAAAAATGACAATACGTGTTTCAGGTTGTACCTTATACCCCGCGCATTACACATTCCCTACATCTGAGTCTTATTTACAATATATCCGCATTGTTCTTATAAAAGTCGTTAGTAATAAATAAATCACTCACCTTTAGTCATCCGGACCTGTTGTGTTACATTAACATTTTAGTTTCTGCTTTAAATAATTTTTCCTTGATTTAAGAACATTGTGTTTTAACTTTGCTAACACTTCCACAAAATGGAGTCTAGGCTAAAAAAACTTTCACTTTCGATTCGTTACAGGCGATGGCTGTGTCTCATTCCAAAGTATACTTCACAGGGTGCTCCCTACTCCCTGTGCAGAGGATGTCGGTTAAGGGAGTAGGAAGCAGTACATAAATCCTTAGTCTTATATAGGCGAGTAATCTGTGACAAACTCCGTACATTTTGTAAATTAATAAAATAATTTATTTACAAGTTATACATTTTCAATAGTATGTATTTTATAATAGTATCAGTGGCTGTTTTAATAAATATCCAATACTTAATGTCCGTAGTTTTTCACAGATTACTCGCCCATATAATACTAAGAATTTCTTGATTTACTGTAATTTATTTATTGCGTACAATTAATATGATGTCGTCCACTTTATATTACTTGATAATAAATTTATAAATCCTTTTTCGAGCTCCATTTTTTTTCACGTTTTCACAATTTCCGTTTCTGGTGAAGTGAAGACCCGTTGTTCACTTGTTCCCTACTGCGCAGTTTTTCTCCCTGCGGTTTGGAATCACACTTCGCAGGGTACTTCAGGCCGATCGAAACGCACCCGTTTCAAGGGACGTTTGTCACCCCGTTGTTTTGTTAAACATTATTCGTGGTTATCATTAAAAAGTCAGTAACGAACACGCCATTCTTCCTGACAGTCGTATTACAGATAATACCCGACCAATAACTGGTTCAAGTTGTATCTTTTCCCCACCCATTACACATTTGTTTTATTTAAAATATATCCAAATTGTTCTCATATAAAGTCGTATAAATAAATCACTCACCTTTTGTTACCGGCCCTGTTGTGTTACATTAGTGTCTTGGTTTCTGCTTTAGAAAACTTTACGTTATATAAGAACGTCGTGTTGTAACTTTTGTGAACTGCGCTTCCACAAAATGGAGTCACTTCAGCAAAGAGGATTCATTACATGCGATGAGTCATTAAGAATGAGTCGACTCTTCGGTCTTTTGACCAGAAATAAAATAAAATATTACAATTTCAATAAACACATCCCCGACACGTCTACATACACACATTTTGGCTATAGTTCCAGTAATTAAAATATTACAATGAAGCTAATGACATATTATAAACAGAATAAGCAGCTCACCATCATATCTTTTAATCCGACTCGTTCGTTCTTTTGAATCTATTGCACTTCCTACCGTCTATGGGAGTCACGTGACAAAAGAACGAACGACTCGGGACTTGGACGACTCATTGAGGTGAATCGTTCAATACTGTTTCCCGTACGGTTTTGCGAAGCTTTGCGCATGCGCGCCCAGTAGAAAAAAAAAAAAAGAACGAAACACTCTCCGAGACTGCTCGTTCTTCTGAGTCACGTTAAAGATTCGTTCAAAAAGAACGAATCGTTCATGAACGACCCATCACTAACGGCCTGCTGAGCTCTTAAGTGGAGGGTGGGAATTCATTAACTTTAGAACAGTAGACATTAAAATGTAAATTAATAGTATTTACAACAAAAAGCTACAACTTATTTAAGATAATCCTTTTTAGTTGTTTTTTTTAACTGTTGTCCTTTTAATACAATGTAAAATTATTTGGGGCTTTGTTAGCTCAGTGGTAGGTCGCTGGCCTGCCATGTTTGTCTCCCTCACTCCAGCCACTGGATTCAATGCCGGTCCAAACCCAGAGAAAATGCGAGGGTTGTGTCAGAAAGGGCATCTGCCGTAAAACATGTGCCAAGTTGTGGATGGTCCACTGTGGCAATCCCTCAGTGGGAGCAGCTGAAAGACTAACAACCACAAATACAATGTAAAATTATTGTCCTGCATGAAGCACTGAAAACAATTAAGAAGATTTGAAATTACTGGAGTTTCAAACAACCCATTATTAAAACTTGTAGGGACTGTGCTGAACTTTCAACTTGCAGAAATGTGGTTAGAGAAAATATGGATAAAGCTCACTTTAACACTTGGTGAAGCTGCATGGTAAGAAAATCAACAGTAAAAAAAAAACTTAACTATGTACATTTCCAAATACACACAATCAATAAATCAATCAATCAAAGTTTATTTGTATAGCACTTTACAACACTGAAGTGACCAAAGTGCTTTCCAATAAAAACACATACAAAATTTCCAATAAAACATAATCATTCATAAGTATCACATTGCTGTTCAGTGCCACATTGTTACTGAATGTACTGAAAAGCCAACCTAAATAAATAAGTTTTAAGTTTGGATTTAAAAAGACCAAAGTCTGTGATAATGCGAATATCGGGGGGCAGTCTGTTCCAGAGTCTGGGGGCAGCCACAGAAAAGGCCCGGTCCCCCCAGTGTATGTACCTGACTCTGGGCACTTCTAACAATAATTGACTGGATGATCATAAAACTCTGTTAGAACTTCTAACTTTTAAAAGTTCTGATAAATAAGGAGGGCAAGACCATTAAGAGCTTTAAAAACAAAAAGTAAGAGTTTAAAATCAACTCTAAAAGAAACTGGAAGCCAATGGAGAGAATAAAGGACTGGGGTGATGTGCTGGTGTCTCAATGTGCCAGTTAAGAAGCATGCTGCCGCAGTTTGTACTAAGGGAAGGCTAAGGGAAGACTGAGAGACACCCACATGAAGTGCCTTACAGTAATCAATTCTTGAGCTGATAAAAGCATGAATAGTTTTTTCTAAATCAGTGCGGTTTAAAAATGGTTTAACTTTTGATAAAAGATGCAACTGATAAAAACTAGCTCTGACCACACTGTCGATTTGTTTATCAATACACACAATCACAGGATTGAGACTAAACAGCTGGTTGGCCATACAGTAAGAAAACCACGTGTTATTGAGGCTAACCTCATGTCCCCAAATTTTTTTTTAATGAATTAAAGAAATATTTTTGTTTGATACTTCATCACACCTTGATACACACACACACACACACACACACACACACACACACACACACACACACTGGTACACTTACTGATAGCTTACTGGTGGTCAAGTTTGTTATTAAGAATAATTGTTGCTGCTGTCTTGGCTTGTATTAATTGTTTAGTTTTATAAAGACACTTTACGCATTTTCATTTATTTTTTTATTTCTATGGGGATGCCCCTCCCTATCTCAAAGAACTTATTACTTCCCATACATCTACATGTAACGTCTGCTCTGTGTTAGTACATCTTCTGAAACCTCCGAACACCAAGTTTCATACTATAGGGGTTTGGGCTTTTTGCTCATATGGAATGCTCTCCCAGAGTATCTGAGGATGCCATAGACTGTTGACGATCTGGTCTTAAAATCTTCTTATCATATATATATTTTATCATACATATAATCTTTTTTGTGTTAATTAGTTAATTTGTAGCACTTTTTTGTAGGATTTTTTGTAGCACCTTTTTATATTTGCTTCAAATATAAAGTGCATTATAAATAAAAATGTATTATTATTAGTAGTAGTAGTAGTAGTAGTATTAACCAGCTCCAGCTTACCTGTACACCTGTATACAAACAGTCTAACTCCACAATTAGTTTCCCCCAAAAGGTACTCTATGTCAAGCATGCCAAAGCAAGCGCTAAAATGTCCAGGGTTAAACAATCACAAAGCCACAAATACTGAAAAAATACACATCCATACAATATATAGAAATGATTCATGTTGAACCCTGCTAGTGTCGAAATCCTGCATCTGCATTTAGTAGCAGTTGCAAGGGATTATGGGAAGAAAGACAGCGTTAACAAACCCACGGAAGTTGACCTAGCTTTAGCTGGGCAGATATTAACTATAACCTATAATTATTTTGGCCATGGTTATATTAAGATATCCACTCATATTCCTGTATGATTTAGCCAAATAATTTCAGTTACTCTAAGTCTGAGTTGCCTCACTGTGGTGCTTCTCTCCAGACAGAGCACACGCTGCTTATCAGCTGTTTGTTCACAGGAGAAACACAGTGATTCCATTTTACAAATCCATTGATGTGATAACCTGGTCATTTAGTACATTCAGGTACTCAGTGATTTTATTGTCACATAACATTGCGGAGCCTAGACCTGACAAACTAAAACAACCCCAGATTATAACACTGCCAGCAGAGGCTTGAACAGTGGGCATTATGACGAATGCATCGCTTCATGCTCTTCCCTTTTTACCCTTTATTTTCTTCACCATTTGTTTCTAATGCAGCTCTTAATAAGCCGTTTTAGCATCATCTGCACATTTTCCACATAGTAATGAACTTTGTAATGAGTAATGAATGAAGTGCTTGATTTTAATGTCGGACCTGTTACATCCACAAGAGGGCGCTGGTGTGTCTGCAGTTCCGACGCGCGCACCTGTTCTGTTGCGGAAAAAACACTCATTTGGAACGAGACAATAATGTTAATACTTTGTTCACCGTTCAGAAGTGTTTTTGATGTGTTTGCTTATTTCAGATAATATATCTTTGTGAGTGTGTGTGCGCTTTTCCCCCTGAGTTATGAGAAGCACTTCCCTGAGGGAGTGTTTTCAGTGTGTACCTCTCTGCACTACAGTGTACAGCCTTTCAGATCAGAGCTGTGTGTGGAGTGTGTGAGAAACACACACAGTAAATGAGCTGATGTGTGTGAGAGCAGATGATGAAGGCAGTGTGTACAGACTGACTCAGGTGGACTCCATGGCCAGGCCCATCTCGGACACTTCTCTCTGTCGGAGCAACAGCAAACTGGAGACGTTTCTGAAGAGACACACTCACCGGGACGCGCACGAGCGGATTCACTACTACGAGGCGTGTGTGGTCGTTTCAGAGGAACTCGACAAGGTGTTTATGCACGTGCTGCTCACCGACGACTCGATTTACCTGAGCGAGTATCAGCCTCGCACCCTCACCAGGGCTCTGCACTTCAGCCTCATTCTGTACATCCAGCTGGTCAGTGCAAATACAACTCCATTCATCTCACACTTTAATGAAGCTTTAACCAGCTTTAGGCCTAAATCTTCAGCAGTCCTTAATGGATTACTATTTAATCAGTAATTCAACTAATAATTAAATTCAGATGAATTGAGTAATTAATTATTTGAATTCTTGAACTTATTTTAGGCAGCACGGTGGTGTAGTGATTAGTACAGTACTGTCGCCTTGCACCTCCAGGGCCTGGGTTCGATTCGCATCTCTGTGTGCATGGAGTTTGCATGTTCTCCCTCTCTCTATAGTTTATATAGACATAAACTATATATGTACTATTGATGGTGCCACAGTGGAGAAAAGGAAAAAAAGCAGATTGGTATATCTTTTTGTAGAGCAGTGCTAAAGTACCGTAGGGTAAACTGGTGAAGGGGCAGCTCAGTGCTTAAGATATGGATGACAAATCAGAAGGTTATGATTCAAACTCCAAGCTATATATATACTGCTGGGCCCTTGACACTCAACTGCTCAGATGTACAGTATAATGAGATAAAGTCGCTCTGGATAAGGACATCTGCCGAATGCCATAAATGTAAACCTGTGAGCTCAGTGCCAAACTGATGAGGTCTAATTGAATGCAATAATTGAAATCTGCATGTTAGTGGTAGGAATTTGTCTCGTCTCATTTGAACCTGAATTTCACACTTGTATTGTAAATAAACTTGTATGTTTAAAAAGTTTTATCAGTTTCATGCCCTTTGTTTGAATTTCAATCGCATACTATAAAATTCTGCTTCAATTTCAAGGTCAAACCTTTTTTTTTTTTTTTTTTTACGATATATACAAGTTCAAAGTACTGCTGAAGGTCAGATTTTTGCATTTCATTTCTAAATTCTCCACAACAAACTCCACAGCTTCTTTGGGAGTCTCTGGGGTCAGCACCTGTATTCGTTCTGCACAGTTCACCTAGAAACATGAAAATAGTGTACCTAAGAGTAATTTCATGTTACATAATTGGCCCTGATGTTGTAGTCTGAAAGCTCATTAAAGGTTCACCACATGCCTTTACTCTCCAGGTAAAAATACACACTAAAGGTAGAAATGATGTTCCACCCGAGCAGCAAGATAGCATAGTCTTATACACTGAGACTGTGGGTAAAATGTTATGCTATTCAGATCTTCTTTTGTAACTAAACTTTGCATTTTGTTTATATATGAAGGCTGCAGATGAAGTATATGGAGATCATGAATTATTACGTGACTGTCAATTATATTGTAACCTGAATGAATGATGTGAATATACCCACAGGTCAATGATCTACCAGACTTCCTCAGTGGCAAAGACCAGGAGGAGTCACTTCACATCCGTATTGTGTATACACATGCAAAGAAAGTTGGGAAACATGGATCAAGAGTCAATCATGACCAAGCATCGGTTTGCTGCTAAACCCTGTAAACAAGACCACCACCGACACGGCTGCTCTCCAGGGGGTACGACATCAGGCTTTAGCAGAGAGGTTTTTATCAGTTTAATAAAATGTTTGTAGCCTACACCAGCAAGAGGACATGTTCAGCTACATGTTCACTGGTTAAATGCAGTATTTCTTTGTGTGCCTTTATGAGTGCTGTGTGATGTAATCTCTTTAATAATGTTTCTGATAATTAGTAGAGCTCATTCAACTTGTCCCACTGACATGCCATAAACACATATAATCTTATTATCAGATTTGCGGACTAGCATGTACAGTACATTTCAATACACTGGATAACTCTGACAGGGCTTGCTCATACTTTCTTCCTTTTTCTAGCTTTTTTATGGAAGGAGGGAAATAGTTTTGACCATATGCTATTTATAAAATGTTAAATATTTGTAAAATAGGAGTAGTTAATTTTTTTGTTCTGATTACAGTCACAAAATTCACATGAGTGAATTTTCTTAACCAATAGTTGAATTTAACAATCAATAATTGAATCGTTAAATAATCGTTAATTATTTAATGTTTTAATATTAAAATATAACACATTTTTCTAGCGCCACAATTTTCTTTATGTCCACAAATATAATTTTTTTTTGCTCGCTCGAACTTACACGTGCACTCTCACTTCCTCTGTGCTCATCAGGGTTTTCTAGATCCACCTGTAACAAAACAGGTATCAACACTGAGGTCACTAAAAATACAATCTCTTATGTTGTGTATCACCTAAAACGCAAGGTCACTCTCCTGTAGTGTAGAGATTCATAAGTATGTGAGCTAAGGAGCAGTATTATGGTAAACTAATGCTATAGATGAGTAAAATTTTAATTGGTTAAATTATTAGCAGTAATCAAACAATGATTAAAGATTAACATCCCTAGTTCTGATTATCTTTTCCAATCTTGCACAGGAATCAGTGAGGTTCTGCTCGGTCCTGACAGGAGAACGTCTCCAGCTTCTAATAGGTACAGACTTCACTCACTAAGTCTTCACCTCCCAGTCTCACACTCCCCGAGTTATTCCAGAAATGTGTCAGCCCAAAAATTAGCAAGAATATATCACTTTTTACAAGCTTTCTTTGCTGGCATGGGATACACCCTGCTTCTTAAATGAGCAATAGACTTAAAACCTTTGGTACAGAATGCACAGTGTCGTTAGCTATCATCCGTGTGTATGAGTCGGTGTGTGTTAAGAAAACAGTTATGTTTGGAACTAGTTTTTGATTAGCTGTTAAACGTAATTTAGATGTTTTATGAGTTTTCTAAATCCTGTAGATTTTATTCAATTAACGTTATCTGACAAATGTTCATAGTTTGTTCAGAAGGACACTTTAACAATGATCTTTGTTCAGGTCATCTTGATCAATGACTCTTTTTTGATGCTCCCAATCTCTCAGTCAGCCCTCAGCAGCTCACTCTATAGTAATGTACTAACACAACAGCGTGTTTTACAACATTTGCCAATCAATAAACTCGTCCCGTCTCTGACAGCCACGGTGAGGTTCTGTTGTTCTGCCAGCTTATCTCCAGCTCACATGTTTTACTGACTGACTTGTGTACAATGGCTTGAAAGGACAAGCCTGATCACAGCAGTGTTTATAATCTGTCAGCTTTAGCTGTTTACAGGTTTTCAGTACAGGTCTTTTTAAAATTAATGTGGGTATAATGAGTTATTTCATTTAGGACTGTATCACAATCTACTGTAAATACAAGATAGTGGTTTATTGTTGCTGCTTGAAAACTAAACTGTTCTGAGCAAACAGACAAGAAGAAGCTTTATTACTGAGTGATAAGTGAAGTCAGAAGTTTAGTTTCACTGATTATTTTTTCTCTTTTTGTCCTAATCTGCTGCATCTATTTCAAATAATGAATTTTACTCACTCTTCGTCTCTTCCTCTGTCACTGTAATGCTGAAGGACACTGTAGCACTTTATGGTTATTTTACAAGTGTTTATTCCCAGTGCTGACCCCCCATTGGGAGGCAGAGTATCAGGAGGGGAGGGTGAATGTTATCCTGGAGACAGAGACATGACGGGTGCTTATTAGAGAAAGGCTGAATAGAAAAGAAAGACAGGATGGTGGATATGATTAGAACATCTGTGTACTGTACCTACATACACACTTTAGTCGTGCTTCATTGCAAAGAAGGATTTTGCTGCTTGGACTTTTAATTGAACTTAATACAGTTTTCTTTTGTGCACAGGGTTTTGTTTTACATGGGAAGGAATGCTGTCTGAAATGTGAGCCATAGAGAGAGAGAGAGAGAGAGAGAGAGAGAGAGTAGATGAGGACAGCAGGAAGAAAAGAACAGAAGAGAATCTCAAGTTACCAATGACTTTTTAATGAGTTCAGTGAATACAATGTGGTCGGCTTTGAAAGGTGTCCAATTCTGTCTCCTCCTCTTACCCTAGTTTTAAACTCATTGATAGGAAATATATTTTCTATGAGAAATTTATCATTATATTTAACTCACTGATTTTTAACAGAATCGCTCATTGTGAACATGCATAGTTTGGACATGTAATATCTCCATGAAAAAAGGGGAAAATGTAGCTTCAGCTGTTCTGTAATTTGATCAATGATGCAGTGAATATAAAAAGCCTACACCCCACTTTTCTGCCATTTTTAATGTGTTAAGAGCAATCAACAACATTAACCAGTTATAATCAAACTAATGAACTCTGATAATACACACACACACACACACACACACAACAAAAAGAAGGGGAAAAAATAGAGCCACGGGTTCTGCAGGATTTATTCACATCTCTGTTTCCTCTGACTAAAGGTCTTAAAAGCATGTTTAAGATGTTCTACAGTAGATGGGTGGTACTGTTTGGGGGAATAGGTACAAAAGAATTTCTAAAGCATTAGCATGGAACATTGTTGAAGCCACCATCAAGAAGTAGAGAAGACATTGTCAAGGACAGGACGTCCTTCCAAATGGCAATGGACACAGAAAAAGATTTATGACATTTAGGAACAGTACAGCTCTAGGTATTATCAGAAAACTGTGCAGTAGAGATCCCCTTACAGTAATAAATAGATCCTGAGCATTTATAAAGGGAGAGTGGAATACAAAATGCCGTATCAGGATGTCTGCGAAGATTCTCAGTCATCCAGGTGAGGTTATCAGGAAGCTGAGTCATGTCAACTGGACTTCCTTCTTGTTAGCTATAAACGCTTCACTACTCATCCAAGTAGCTTCTTTGGTGTGAGGGAACTTGGTAAGTTCTTCATACTGTATTTAAATCCTTAGTCATGTCACTATGTGCTAGACTCTTAACCTAAAACACTGAACGCTGTATTACAACAAAAAGAAGTTTATCATTAAGTGATTTAATGTGCTATAACAATTTTTATATATTGTGTTGTATTGTCATTCACTTCGATTTTGTTCGTATGATCATTAGACAGCTTTATATAACATTAAAGGAACACGGTGGAAATCTGGCATGATTTATCATGATGACATTTTTTTACATCACAAAAACTTGCAGTTCCAACATATTTTTCAACATGCAGTTCCATATTTTAATGACATTTTCCCAGTTTCTAGGGTACAAAGTTAAGCATGAAGTCTTGAACAATAATTGGCTGATTTAAAATCCTTTCCAGTGCTCACCCACCTCAGTCCCTCTGTGTTTATCTGTGTTTATAGATGAGGTGATGATGTTCATGGCATGCATGGGTATGGTTAGGACTTTAACTCTCGAGTGCTTTGGCTCATTCCACCCCAGGGAGGCCATTAGCTCCAGTTTAACACACGTTTGTAAATCTTACCTCCATCAGCAGAGACAGGAAGCCGTCACCATGAGAGGAAGAGGACGCTACAGTGTATATTAGTGAGGTATAATCAGGTGTTCCATGAATATTTAATATACACTTCTTGTCTTTCTGTCAGCACAAATAATGAATCAGCAGATAATCATTTAGAAACACAAGCTTGGTTATGAATATCATGTCATCCAGGAGTATTGGACATGATTAGTCTAAAAGAGCTGTGATGTTTATTTAGTGTCATTGCTAACTGACTTCATTCATAATGATTCCTGAGTCACTCTGACTGATTTCTGTATTTCAGTTATGCCTTTATACAGCATTAAACATCAAAATATGAATTATATATATATAGAAATAATATACCTGTGACTTCAGCATTGGTGATCCATATTCATATTCCAGAGATGATGGAGATGAAACACAAGGGTGAAAATGAGAAGAAACAGATAGAAGAAGAAGAAATGAAGAAGCTGAGCTTCACCTGTATCCTGAAGATCCTGGAGCTGTTACATCATGGTAAGAACTACTGCAGTTTTCATGATGATTGTGTTGGTTTAAGTTGATTTCATTAAGAATGTTGGGTTCAGAATGATCTCATTACTACTCAGATTGTAGTGATCCTGACTATAGCACAGTTTATTTATACTTAGTATTTCTGTAATATCATCATATTAAAAGTCACCAAAGTTTAATAAACCCATGTCTAGACATTTGAACTTATTTTAAGCTCGTTCTATGAGAACATGAGAATTGTGTCAAAGAAAATGTCTAGAAATAGGTTTAATAATCTCGTTTGGTTTATTGTTATTTGGTCTTATAGTAAAAATACTATATCAAGATATTACATACATGCAGACATAAGTGTGATTACAGAGAACTTGTAATGAGCATAATATGAATATAAGAGCAATATGTTTAGTTAGAAATCGAGAAATAAAACACTAACACCATTTATCAGAAATGTCTCTTATATTCTGTCTATGACGGAGATCCACACTGATGCTGGGGACGTGCACCGTCCCGTCCTCCCCCTCGTCCAAGAGACACAAACACACAATCAGATACAATAGCAATGTGTTTCCTTGCTTGACTCTTGAGTGATAACACTCACATACACACGACTGTTGTGTTTATGTAGTTTACATGGTTAATATTTCCTGTCTTTATCCGTAGCTGGGAGCGGACGTGTCTCCTGTTCAGCCAGCTGAGTGGGGAGCTGTTACAGGACGAGCTCAGCTCGGAGAGTGTATAGAGCTTTGGAGAGCTGTGTGCTGCTACACATCACAACTCTGCCGTCAAAACACTCTTCTGGACGGAACGACATCAGACACGAGGACTTTTATTATTTTACATTTTAATACGTCCATTCTGCTTCAGCTTCATGTGTGATTAATGATAAAATGTACTTTTTGTTTTTACATTTAATGTGTGTGTGTGTGTGTGTGTGTGTGTGTGTGTGTGTGTGTGTGTGTGTGTGTTCAGTGAACTGAGCTCTACCTGTTCTTGGTTTAATTCAGGAGGCTGCATTAGATTAGATGAAGTCAGACACTGTGTGTGACTCAGTAATCCCCCTGGTCCGTAACTCCACTCCATGCTCTGTAATCTCTCACTATCTAATGATTTTTGACATTAGTTATGTATTTGGCATTAGTGCATATAATTAGACTTGAGTGAATGAGACACTGTCATGAAGGCCTTTGTGGTTCTTCCTTTATAAAAAATCTCAGCAAAAAATCCAGTGATGGCACAACCACAATAGCACTTCAGTGCTGGAAGGTGTTTATTGTGCAAAAAGATGCTCAAGTGATCCAAACAGTATACCAAAAAAGTTAGGAAAAAGAAAGAAAAATAAAGAAAGAAACAAACGATAATTTACAAAATATATACAAAAATTACACGCCGTCCAACTCAGCTCTCTCAACTTTCACACAACCAACTCTACCACAAACTACTCCAACCTAAGACCCTCTCTTTGGTATCATCCCATGATGGCCTTATATGTAAGAGGCTCCACCTCCTAGAGTGTACAGTTCTCACACTGTCCCCTTTTTTACACACACATTTCAGAGAGAGTAAACACAGTCAAATGACATTTCTGCAAAATCATCCTTAATCAAATCTTCAAAAGATATTAATATGCTCCTAAAATATGTTCAATCAATTAATATAATTCATTAATTAATTCTGTTGAATTTAACTATTAATTACATTTAGGATTCGTTATTAACTCATTAAGCACCACTGAAGATTTAGGCTTAAAGCTAGTTAAAGCTTTAAACAAACAGAGACACATCAGCGCCCTCTGGTGGATGAAACAGGTCCGACCTGTAAATTATTTTACTCACCGATTCTGAACTATACTTATTTAAATACACAGACTTTCAAAAAGTAAACAAATATATAACCAAACAGCCATAGCGTTGTAATTAAATGCACTATTTTTTTTTTACATATTAATACATTAATGCTTTGTTTACTTTACAATTAATAACCTGCCTTAGTGTTGAAGGAGAAAACTTTTGTAAGTGGGACTGTGAGCCTCTGACTCACTGACTAAACTAACAAGTATGTTTAAAAAATATATAAATACAAAGACACTAATATTTAAATCTCTAACAATTGCAGACAAAAACGTTTTAATAAAATAGTAAGAAATAGATTTATTGTAATCGTTTTAACCATTTCTTCCTTATGTAGTTACACTTAAAGTCCACGAGAGGGCACACGTCCAAAATGGCGGCAAGAATTCTGTACTTTTCTCCTTGTGTTTAAAAGTGAACAGGTGAAAGCTCTCTGAAGTTATGTTTCTATTGGTAATTTAAATATATATTTTTGACTCATTGTTGTTGAAATGTACAAAAATGTACGATATGGTTGTAAAAATGCACCATAGCGTGATATTTCACAATTCAAAAATGTGACAATGCAAACCATAAATTTTGAACATCTACCAAAATAACAAGCATGTGATTTTTATTTTATTTTTAGAAAATCTGCAGAAATTTTTAAGCAGCAGGTTCTTTGAAAGTTCACAATGTCTCCTGCGTTCACTTACAATTAAGCAGGAACAGTGAGATTATTTTGTACATTTGTGGATACTTTTTAGTAAGGCAACGGTGTTTACCACTGAGACACTATGTCCCCTAAAATAAGTTAAATAAATTGAAATAATTCATTAGTAAATTCAGTAGAATTTAATTATTAATTTAGTTTATGATTAATTATTAATCCATTAAGCACCACTGAAGATTTAGACTTAAAGCTAGTTAAAGCTTTAAAACAAACGTAGAAGACAGAGAAAAGTGTCCGAGATGGGCCTGGCCATGGAGTCCACCTGAGTCAGTCTGTACACACTGCCTTCATCATCTGCTCTCACACACATCAGCTCATTTACTGTGTGTGTTTCTCACACACTCCACACACAGCTCTGATCTGAAAGGCTGTACACTGTAGTGCAGAGAGGTACACACTGAAAACAGTCCCTCAGGGAAGTGCTTCTCATAACTCAGGGGAAAAGCGCACACACACTCACAAAGATATATTATCTGAAATAAGCAAACACATCAAAAACACTTCTGAACGGTGGACAAAGTATTAACATTATTGTCTCGTTACGAGTGAGTTTTTTTTCTACAACAGAACAGGCGCGCGCATCGGGACTGCAGACACACCAGCGCCCTCTTGTGGATGAAACAGATCCGACATTGTGTGACTGTAAAAATTAATTCATGTGTGGGAACATGTGCACATGATGCCAAAACCTCTTATTTAGAGTTACAATGGGAATGATTTGTGAAGGATGTGTGGAGATAAGAAATTAAAAATAAGAATTAAATTATCCTTTTATTCACTCTGAGTCTGAATTATCCTAGTTTTACTACACAAACATGCAAAAAGTAAATATATATAAAGACAATCGCCCATCAGATACACCTTTTTTATACCTATTAATACATTAATGCTTTGTTTACTTTACAATTAATAACTTGCCTGGGTATAGAAGGAGAAAACTATGAAAACGTAGGTGGGGCTGTGAGCCTGTGACACTGAATAAACTAACATGTATGTTTAAAAAAATATATAAATACAAAGACACTAATATTTAAAACTCTAACAGTTGCAGACAAATCTATTTATAAAATCTTAATAAAATTGTAAGCAATAGATTTATTGTAATAGTTTTAGCTATTTTTCCCCGTGCAGTTACAGATAGAGTCCACAAGAGGGCACACAAGCAGCGTGTATAGTCACGTTTCCCTGCAAGATTTGGAACACGTCCAAAATGGCGGCAAGAAAATTCACAAATCTTAATCTATCATTTTGGATTAAATGTGCCTGTGTGTTTTATCAGCCTCCTCATTGTGCTTCCTCACTGCAGTCCTGTATCATCCAGCTGTGTAGTGATGTTCAGTATTTAATCAGCTATATCTTCACTGTTTGTGTGGAAGTTCTGCACATAGTGAATTATCTGTTACCTGTTTTCACTGATTCTGATACACTGGCTTCCCACAGATTGCTCCAATATTCATTTAGATCTTCCTAATTTCTGTGGAAGAGAACACCAATTACCCTAATCTGCATGTCTTTGGACTGTGGGAGGAAACCAGAGTATACAGAGGAAACCCACCAAGCACGGGGAGAACATGCAAACTCCATGCACACAGAGACGGGAATCGAGCCCGGACTCTGAAGGTGCTAGACGACAGGTACACCACCATGTTAACCTGGGCTTTTTTATTTAAAATTTAAATACGTTAATTCTGCTTAAGCTTCATGGAGTGTGATTAAGTGATAAAATATAATAACTACTAAATGTTCTAGATACTATTTTTGTATTTACATTTAATAAGTGTGTGTGTTGTACACTCACCTGAGCTCAATCTGTTATCCGGTGAATACGCTGACTGAAAGCGTGCAGCTCTCTCAGGACAGATTACACACTGCAGACAGGCTACTGTAAGTCTGAGTCACCTGATCAAACCAAACACACCATTCAACACAATTAACACTGTCAGACTCTTCCAGTAGAACTCAAGAGGCTGAATTAGATTAGATGAAATCAGACAATGTGTGTGACACAATCACCTTACGTACATAACTACAGTCCATGTTCTGTAATCTGTTCTACAAAATGATAAGAGGCGACTATTTTATGTTTCCTTTTTTTCACTTTATTTCCTTTTAGGGCAAAATGCCATAAACATCATCTTTGTAGTATTTAGTTGTTATATGAAGTGACTCACAACTTACCGATTGTTCCACTTTTAACCTGACTCACGTTGACTTGAACAGAACACCATCACCACCTTACTGATTCACTACAACACTGTGTGTCGTCTCCAGGCTTTCCACGTTAGTGCTTCAGACCATAAGCCTGATGCTCGGTGAGACGGAGAAAGGAGCTGCTCGCTTTAGCGCACTAACGTCCAAGCAGTGAGTAAACTCAGATATGACTGGAGCCTGTGACTGTAGTGTAGATTTATACAGTATGTTACTGTATCAGGAGCCTTTAATGTGTTGCAGGGGAAGCGTGACTGCAGACTTGCTCTTGGCTTTGGTGTGTGATCCTGAGCTAAAGCCTTACAACTGCAACTCTACATCTCACACAGAGGTAAGACACAACACTGTTATCAGTCTTGTTTGTGTTATTGCTGTACTGGATATAGTTTCAATAAGAATGAATCATCTGTGTATGGACATAACCAGTGACTAGCAATATAAAACATAAGTAACACTAATAACACAAACAATACAATATTTCATTTCTAAAACCTTACGGTGCAGTAGATTCTCATTCTCTGGCATTAGACATAGAAAATGAAGTTTATACCTTAGTGGATTTGGAGTCATTTGTAAATTATCAAACACTTAAATCCACACTTTCTTTGTAAGTCTCTTTAGAATGAAAACTAACTCTTCAGTAGATCATAAGATTCACTAAGTTGTGCTGTGTCTGTGTTTAGCTCCTGTTTATGGCTTATCAGGTCCAGCGTGTGGTTCTGGTTCTGTCATTTCTGGCAAATTATAATAACTGATATCAAATCCATGAGAATGTGATTCCTTTGGGAAAAGTAGATTAAATACTAGAGTTGATCATGTCTATGTTGTTATGTTGAAACAGTCAGAGTCTCCCTTGAGCCCGTCTCAGGCTGTCCTCCTGTACCAGCAGTGCCACTTGCTCCTGACCTGCATGCAGCACAGCCCCTGTGTGAACACCTACATTATTACATAACTTAAAGAAGAGTTCAGGTGAGAGAGTCTGTTGAGGACGACTGGGTTTTATAAGACGGTGTACAAGCCTAGACAAACAAATGAGCTACTAGTATCAGATGTAGATTACCAGATAACCAATGAGATTCAATCCTTCTCCAAAATAGTTCCACTGATCCAAATGATCGTCCATTTACTGCAGTATTTTAATAATCTGATTATCAGAAAAATCACAGCTTTCCTGATGGATCATAATGACCCCACATACAACATACTACATCCTATATCCTATAATTTTTCGTCTGTAATATAAAATCCCACTTGAGTTTACAGCTGTTGGAATTTCCACAAACCACCAGACATCACTCTGCTTCTTGTTTTAACTCTCAGTTCATGATAACAATCACCATCATGATAATGATTCATTTATGAGAATATGATTATAAGGGTCACTGAGTGATGACTTCAAACCTTTTACATACTGTTTCTTTTTTAAGGTATTATGTGAGACAGTCCTGTCTGGAGGACAAGCGTCCCCTTCACTGTCCCATTAGTAGAGCAGCACAGCATCTCCTCTCCCAGCTGCTCAGCCTGGTGATCACGAGGACTTTTTACAGCCATCTGTCTCTCACACATTAGTACAAATATTCAGTTTTATCTTATTAACTGATGACCATGGATTCATAACTGGTGTATTATGTAGTTTGAAAGTTGTGGAGATAAAGTTCAGTATACTGTGTGAAGGACAAGTCAGAACACTTATCATGAGGATCCTGTAACCAGGATAAGCAACAAAATGAAATGCCATTTGTATTTATAAAGTATGTTTCTTATTTACTTTCTTTGTGTAAACATTTACATTAATTATATGCTTTTCTGACTCTATGATCATTTTCTAAAGTTCATAACCATTCATGTATTGCTTATATTTATGAGTGACATGTTATGTTTGGGTCGGGATAGTGGCTTAGTGGTTAGCACACGCCAGTAAAAACATTAATTACTTTGTTTACCGCCCACCAGACAGACAGACAGACAGACAATACTTTCAAATTTTCTTTAAACATAATTATTAAAATAAGCCATGTGTTAGAAGTTAATTAAAATAATTAAAACCAAATAAATAATTTCACCCTGTTCGCTTGTTCCTGTTTGTTTCCTTTCATAATTCACTTGAAAGATAACGATTTCACAAAAGCCACTTTTTAGAAAAATGATGTGTTTATGAGCATGTTCTCGATCACCAACATGGAAATGCAGGAACACCGGAGTCGTCATCACAGAAAGATGTTCATCACCAACTGAATATAAAAGGAAAATGTGTATTAATAACCATAAACTGGACTGTGTTACTTCATGATCAATAGCATGTAATCATCTCTCCTTCAAGGGAAACATCATCATCTCCTGTTTATAATTAATCATTCAACATTTCTTCGTTCTTAGTAACATCTGTGTTATAACAGGAACATGAGCAGATATTTACTCATCACATCACTGCTCTTATCCAATCACAGGCTTTGGAGCTTTTTAAATAATCAACACTACTGAGTCATTTAGCTCTTGTTCTACATTTATATTTAAGTGCAGACTTTAAGAACAAGCTGAGGTGAATTTTACAGGAATGACAGAAGACACGGTGTGGAGGTCGGGTGCTGGAAGAAGTGCAGAGTGAGGAAAGTGGCTGATTATATACTATATTTGTAGCATAAAATATCATTTTAATTATCATATATGAGCATTAAGAATTAAGTTTGTTGCCAGAAACAGGGAAAAGCAGAGATCATCTTGTTGAGACAAAAGCAGCAGTATGAAGTCAGAGATAGCAGGGTGTCACAAGGAGACGAGGTGTTCATTTACAATCACTCTCATGCACTCATTTGTGACATTTTGTAGACTCTGACTGTCTCCTTGTCTTCTGTCTTCACATGGATTTAAAATCAACTTTACTGAACACAAAACATTAAAGCATTAAAGCATAAATATTTAAATAAAACAGTGATAACACTTCTAACCTGCTAATCTTATATTTATTGGGACTAAATAGAAATGTACAAACTAATGATTAATTACTTATATAATTAGTCTTTTATTTCTTTCAATAATAATATAAAAAGTTTATTACTCACCACAGTGTCTGTAGTTTGTAATGTTTATCATCCTTAAGAGCAGAGAGCAGCTTCTTTCCTGAGTCTCCTACATTATTCTTATACAGATCCAGTTCTCTCAGGTGTGAAGGGTTTGATCTCAGAGCTGAAATCAAAGCAGCACAGCCTTCATCTGAGACACCACAAGACTCCAACCTGTAGAGACACAATGACACACTCTTCATCACCAGATCATACGCAGGAGTACAGAAGAGGAATTAATAATATTCATGTCTTGTGTAAACCAGATTATTTGCTGATCATTTATTGTTAAGTAGATATTCCTGAATTATAAATCTAATGGAGAGTAAAAATATCTACAAATTGGATCCATCAGGTTCTACAGGTTTAAAAGTGAAATTCACAGTAAATAAAAATTCTACAGAAAGACTGACAAAGATTTCAGAAAGAAACATCCAACAAAGTATCAAATTAATCTAACTACATATTCTGCTTAATTTAATCAAATCTGTGAGATTAACAGTCGTCAGTTTTACACATTATTTTGTCCTCGTCTCAGAAGCAGGTGTAAATTAGCACAGTGTTGTTGGATTGGTTGCCAGATCCGCGGTTTTCTGATATGTCTATCTATGACTTACATGTTAATCACTTTTGTTCTATTGATGTAACATAATGAACACTGTATTATAAAAACACAGAAATTGTACATGAATGATGGATTGCATTTAATTAAGCTTGGCACATTGACTAGCTATATCTGAAGTCTTTTACTCTTTCCTAGTCAAGTGTGGAAAGAGATGTATGGCTTCGAGGGCTGGGAGACTGGTTTTGAATTGACTCTATTGATAAGAGACCATAAGGACTGGACATGGCCTGCTGAAGTCTTAAGGAGGTTTGGAGTTCAGGGCTCAGTCTATATAGATGAACAGTCTATTCACAGAGAGAGGAAGTTCATTATCAGTTCAGATGAATATACATACAAACAGCTCTTGTCCACTTCAACTCTTTTGTCTACACAGATAATGTAAATGCATTTCCTCTCGTCTGTCTGTCTCCGCGTCTCTCTATGGCTGACATGTTAATGACTGATTCTTTTGATGTTCAGGACACAGCACCTGGACAAATGTTTAAATGTTCTCTCTTTACTGAGAATAAAAAGAGATCTTCAGACATCATGCTTGTGTCTGTGTGTGTTGTCTCTCCTGGCAGTTCAGGCCGGTAAGAGTATCGAGTATCATTGTGGCATAGCAGCTCTATTATTTAACTTTTATTATTATTATTATTACTTTTGCTTTTCTTCTTCAGTAATTTATCCCAAATGTTACATTATGTTTGACTGCACAGTTAAATGTGTGTATATATTTTTAATCTGTTTATTTCTGTTATTTTGTGACTTGATTCTGAGCTTCGGCAGTACGAGTGTGTGCAGGAGACGTCATACTGTACATTACACATAATACTGCGTGTGTGTTTTGTAGGATTCTCTCTTTATCAAGTGTGTTATCCCTTTAACGTTCTCGTGAATATAATAGAAATTATTAAACCACAGACATTTTACATTAAACATTTCTATTGTGCATCATGACTTTAACATGTAATATATCTTTCAATCGTGTTTAATCAGCACTGTTTTCCCTACAATATCACTTTATTATTTTTGTCATTACTTCCATCTACATTTAATAAGAGGATGTTTGGCTGCTGAATGTTGCTGAACAGGTAAGGAGGAGATAAAAACCAATAATGAGTCCATAAATACACAAAAAAAAATCAATAATGACTAGATTACGAATTGATACCAAGGTGTCTCCGAGGCATTATGTCGGGAGGGGGAGCCAAAATTTTAGAACATTCTCCAACTACCCTCCAACTAATTACTAACAACTAATTTACAAATAACAATAATAATAATAATAATAATAATAATAATAATAATAATAATAATAATGAGTAAATTGGGCTCAGTGGAATGGGGGCTAAAACTTAACTCAGACACTCTTCTTTTAAACCTAACAATGTGCTTCCCTTCGTCTATCTGTCTCCGTGTCTCCATATGACTCACATCTTAATTTTGTTCATTCGAGGTGTGAGATGTAAGACGTGACACAGGGCACCTGGACAAAAGCTGAAATATACAGTGGACTCTTGCCATATGACGCCCTGGATAGAGAATATTCGACTTTTTGGCTGGATTTTTGATTTGACATGTGGAGCAGTTTCTACCAGTAAATTTCTTCACAAATTTTTGGTAGTCGGTCCAAACTTGTTTGCGTGAGTGGAGAAAAAGGTTTTTGTGCAAGATTTAGTGGGAATCAAAAAAGTGGAAATTCAGTGGAAATGAAAAAAGAATAATTGGTCATACTGTGTACTGTGTTCTTATTGCCTGGAACTTGTCATAGTTTTAATGATACGGTTTCAATATAACAAGAAAAAAAAAAAAAATCACAATCATAATTAAAGGTTAAGTAAGGTTTAATGTCTGTTTATTTTGTATTTTACTTGATTAATATGACTTTTCTAAATGTTTTGATAGTTTTCATGTGTAAAAACACACTGTACTTTCTTTGCTGATAATAAACAGAACTTCAGAAACATCATGCATTTGGTGTGTGTGTGTGTGTGTGCGTGCGTGTGTGCGTGTGCCTCTCTCCTAGTTTGGGGTCAGCTGGTATCGTATCGAGAAACAAAAGCAATAATTCTTCTTCTTTGAAGAATTTGGAGGCTCGTTTTAAACCTTACATAACATCACACCACACGTCATTTAAACATTTCACTGCATATCATTATGGTGACAAATAAGATTTTAATTTGATTCACTTGTCTGTGACATTGTTGGTGGATGAGGCGTCTCTGTGTGTTAGAATTGTTCAGTAGCTCAATTTCAGTAAACGACATCAGGATGAAACTGCTGCATCAGAAACACTGCCATAGCAGGTCACATGACCATTTATACAACCTAAACAATCCTTTCACTACATATTCCACATGTTTACATTTCTGTTTGGTCTGAGAGCCATAACAAGTATGACTGTGCGCTCACAGATCAGTGGTTTGTGAATCAGTAGATCTTACAGCCAGACACTGCAGAACTTTTCATGAGCTTCCAGTGACTTGTAGTTTTAACAGTGGAAGCACTTATTAAAAAAAAAAAAGAATTTAACCCTAACCCTAGTTTATATTGTTTGTCTGCAGCAGAGTTCAACCTAAAGCAATTCGACATAATGTAATCTCAAACCCTTAGAGTCTGTTGCGGGCCTTCAAAACATCTCCAGTAGCAGCCATACAGGTAGAAGTTGGGGAAATGCCATTAAGAATCAGAAGAATAAAGCTAACGTTGACATACTGGGTAAATCTGCAAGAGCAGAACACAGAGTACCCAATGAAGGCCATCCTCAAAGAGTGCTGGGACACAACAAATCCAACCTGCACAGCTTTGTATGGACAGGGGACACCAAAGCAAAAAGTCTAGGACTACAGAAGCTTGATACTGTATCAGTCCCACAGTGCCACTATACAGCACCCACCATGGAGACTAAAAACTCCACCAATAGATGTAAGTCTAAAACAAAAAATAAAAGACAACTCATCACACATCCCAAGCTGGATAATAATCCAAAACCATGTAAACACAACAGGAAATAAGAAACTAATAATATTTACAGAGAACTCAAAAGATCCGGGTAGAGCATGAACAGGGACAATATTCTACATTCCACAGTACAAGATAACAGCTAAGAAAAGAACAACGAACCAACTATCAGAATATACGACTGAACTCACATGTATACAAAACACCTGAATGGGTGGAGGAGAATTATCAAGGAGAGGTGATAACTGTATCAGATAGCATGTCAGCCATCACAAGCCTGGAAACAGGAAATCCATGTAAACATTATTGACAGATAACATCTTACAAACAGTGTGAGAATTATACCAGAGTATAAGGAGCTCTTTCCTATGGGTACCAGCACATGTGGGAGTAAAAGGAAATGAAGAAGCAGGTAGTAGTGATGGGTCGTTCATGAACGATTTGTTCTATTTGAGCGAATCTTTAATGTGACTTAGAAAAACAAGTAGTCTCGGAGAGTGATTCGTTCATTTCCTACTGGTCGCGCATGCGCAAAGTATCACAAAACCTCTGTAGGTTCTGTACAGGAAACAGAAATGAGTCGTTACATTTGAGTCTTTGGTCCGAGTCGTTCGTTCTTTTGTCACGTGATTTCCCACGTGATTCCTATGCAGTGCAATAAATTCAAAAGAATAAACGACTCAGAATAGAAGATATGATGGTGAGCTGCTCATTCTGTTTATAATACGTCCTTAGCTGTATTGTAATATTTTCATTATTGGAACTATAGCCAAAATTTGTGTATGTAGATGTGTTGGGGGTCTGTTTATTGAAAATTTAACATTTTATTTCATTTCTGGTCAAAAGAACAAAATGAACTAAACGACTCAAAAAAAGATTAGTTCATTTTGATGAACGAGATTCAAAGAACCGAGTCACTAAAATGATTCAAACTTCCCATCACTACTAGCAGGTAAAGTAGAAAATATACTAGGGAGAAATTACCTGGAAAATGTATAATAAACAAATTAAGCTGGTTTAGCAGATAAAATCTAATACAGTGTTTATCTTCTTCTGTGCCGTTACATGCAATGTCTGATGTTCCAGTCCAGTAATGCATCGATAAGCCTCCAAAAAAACCTCAAAGAAGAAGAAGAAGCTGTCTGCGTGGTGTTTTATAACAGAAATCAAAATGCTGAAGTGGTTACACACAGATGTCCAGCTGTGTTTTTCAACCAGATGTTCAATGTGCATCCTACAGTTTGTTCTGCATCTAAAGGTAAGATTGCAGAAAGTGTAAAGTGGAACAGGTTAATTATTAAGCTGCTCTTTCATGACCAGTGGTTGTTTGTAATTGTTTTGTTTTCTCTGAGACAAATTACTGCTTTCTGAAGAATACAGAAAAAACACTCCACTGTTGAAGTCTATGAAATAAATATATGATTCTTTACCTTTGTTTAGCTTTAGTCTCAGCTAAAAGGCCTAATAGCATGGGAATAATATTACCTGGGGACCTAGTGTGATTTAGAAATTACCCCCCACATCATGCACAGGATGAGCAAAGCCTGCGATTTTACTCACATTTACTTACTTATCTCCCGGAATGTTTTTCATACAAATAAATATTTATATTAGATTACATACTATAAATAATATTACATTTCATACAAATAAAGCCCTATTCACAATTTTATTACTTATTGTATGGTGTATAGTGATGTGACCCAGAACCTAAAATACTTTCACTCCATCCATTCTTAAAAAGAATTATATACGACCGACAAATCCTGGCCAAATCACAGACATGCTGATTCACACGGGACTAATATCTTTACTTTAATATTTTTACTTTACAAATTACAGACATGTAATTCGCATGAGATTAAGATCACAGACAACCTCCTCAATTACTACAAATGACTAGAGGTCCCCAGGTACAGTAATACTAATCCTGTGTGATCAGGCCTAAAGTCAGTAAGCTTTTTCCTCCAGGGACTTGGGGCAAGGTTTGGTTTTACTGTAGATTACAGAACACATGCTTTCATTGTTTTGTTGCTCTGGAGCAACATCTGTTCATTAACATTACAGTCTATAAAGTTAAATGTCCTAAATAAAATTTAAATCATGGAATTGGTTAAAATGCAAGTTTCAACAGTTATCATCAGAGACAATAAAGACATAAATGAGTGTGTGGATGATACTCTCATTTTACTACGTATTTGACTAGTTGTAACAGGACTCCCATGCTAAGCATTGACATTCGTGTCCAGTAGGGGGCGGTGTTGCATTGTTCTGCTGTGGGCTGGTATTGACTTGGCCTAGCTGATGTTCCTACGTGTTGTTGGAGTTACAGACCAGAAATCTGGAGTGATAGAACGTTGAACTAAAATTTTATATTTTAGGCAGTTTTGTCTACATCTAGGGCAAACTGTAGTATTCGTACAGTATTTGTCAATTGAATGAACAGGTTTTCTGATATTCTGTGAACTTTCCTATGTCTTAAAGTCCATACAAAACTGCTGCATCAGAAACAATGCCATAGCAGGTCACATGACCAATTAAGAAGAAAAACTACGAATACGGTCTTTTTTTCTGAGATCGAAAAAGGCATGATGATTATAAGCAGCATCACATCAGGCCAACCTGTCAGTAATGCAGTCTCTCCTTTAACGACCTGCAGCTAAAACCTCTGCTCTGATGAAGCTCCCATCACCCAACACACTGCCTGGGCTACGACTCTAAAAACAATCTAAACAATCATTTCACTACATACATAGTTAATAGTCCAGTTCAAAAGCAGAGTGTCACCTTACCTTAGCAAGTACGACTGTGTTTCAGTGGTTTATGAATCAGTAGATCTTACACACAGACACTGCAGAATTGTTCATGAATTTCCAGTGACTTGCAGTTTTAACACTTGTTAGTTTTTCTTGTAAACAATTATATTACAATAATAAACGGAATGGATGTGTGGTTATAAAAAGTCCAGAGTCCGGATTATTACAAGAGTGGGTGAGAGAGTGGAATCGGTCTCACCGGAAAAGCTAGTATAATCCCGTATAATACCGTAGCGAAGCAGTCCAGTCGGTGTTAATCCTGATGGGAAAGGAAACCCGCAAGGGAGACAGTCTTCGCCAGTCTCTTAATATTCTCCGTGACAATGTAAACAGCGTGCTGAATCTCCATATCTCTCCTTCCTCGAGTCCTGTTCCGGGCCGGCTTTATTTCCGGGTCATGTGACCACGTGCATTACCGTCTTCCCATGCCGACAAGCAAAGTCTCGCAAGGGTTAAAGCGGGAACCCATACACCTAAAGTCCATACAAGCAAATAAACCTTTGTGGGCACAATGAATAAGGTGCTGCAGCTTCTTCTTTTAATGAGCCGGCTTACTTACCCCTATAATCAATATGCCCCTTATGTGGCAGTGCTACATCCTAATAAAGGATCTGTGAAGGTTTGGTCAAATTCAGATTCATTTATTGTCATTGTATGACTACAATGAAATTGAAAAAAAGCAATCCTTGGGTGAAAACACACACAGTTACATTAAAAACATACACTACAGTACAATATAATCCAAAAAAAAAAAAAAAGCCTATTTCCTACGTTCAATAGTGCAATATCAATGTTCAGGTAACCAGTAGTAACAAGTGCAAAAAGCAATATTAACAACGTGCCATGATGCCTTCGGGACGAGAACCTGATATATTCATAAATATTGTGCAAATATTGTGCAATGTCAGCACACTTTCAATAGAGCAAGGTGATTTTTTTTCAGGATTCTGAGGAAATGAAGCCTCTGCTGTGCTTTCTTGATTACCACAGCAGTGTTCGTAGTCCACGTAAGATCTGAGGAGATGTATGTACCCAGAAATTTGTAATCTGAAACTCTTTCCACACAGTCCCCATTAATGTAAAGTGGTGTAGGGTCTCCACAGTTTCTACGGAAATTTATTAATAGTTCTTTTGTTTTTGAGGTATTGAGAATGAGACAATTACCTGCACACCATGTTATTAGTCTTTGGACTTCATCCCTATAGGCAGACTCATCATCATCAGAGATAAGACCAACCACAGTTGTGTCATCCGCAAACTTAATGATTCTGTTGGTGTGGTGAACAGGAGAGCAGTCGTGGGTATAGAGAGTGTAGAGTATAGGATTCAGCACGCATCCTTGCGGGGTTCCAGTGCTGAGTGTGATGGTGGAGGAGAGATTAGGGCCTATCTTAACTCTCTGGGGGGCGATTGCTGAGAAAATCTTTGATCCAGAGACATATTGTTCCAGAGAGGCCTAGGTGTGCAAATTTTGTTATAAGTATGTCCAGGTTTACTGTATTAAAAGCTGAGCTAAAATCTATGTAGAGCAGTCTCACATAGTTCCCTTGGTGTTCAAGGTGTGTCAGAGCAGAGTGGAGAGCCGTAGTGATAGCGTCCTCTGTGGAACGGTTCGCTCTGTATGCAGACTGGTGTGGATAGAAGGTAGGTGGAAGACTGGCTTTGATGTGCCGTAAGAGCAGCCTCTCGAAGCACTTTGTGATAACAGGAGTGAGTGCGATTGGACGGTAGTCATTAGGACACGTTGTAACAGTCTTTTTCGGCAGTGGTATAATGGTGGTTGACTTCAAGCAGGGTGGAACAATAGATTTAGACAGGGACAGATTAAAGAGCTTTGTGAACACCTCAGAGAGTTGATCAGCACAAACCTTCAGCACTTTACCACTCACGCCATCAGGTCCGAATGCTTTCCTTGGATTGACTGTTCTAAGCATCTGTCTCACATCATGCTCCTGAAGGGTAAGTATGTGATTGCTGGTGGCTAATTGGGGTGTATTCACTAATGGAGGAGGATTAACTGACCTTGTCGTTTCCACCTCGAAGAGAGCAAAGAAGCAGTTTAATTCTTCAACCAAGGTAGCAACCCCATTAACAATCGGGTGATTATTAGGTTTGTAGTTTGTGATTTGTTGGAGACCCTGCCATGCCAGCCATGGAATGTTGTCTGTGAAGTGGTCCTCAATTCTCCCTTTGTAGGCTGCTTTGGCCTCTCTGATACCTTTCTTCAGGTTAGCTCTTGAAATGCTGTACAGTGCTTTATCACCAGACCTGAAGGCATTGTTGCGATCTTTAAGTAGATTTTTGACCTTCTTTGTCATCCAGGGTTTTTGGTTGAATGAATGGCTTAGGAGAAGTTGCAGATTGAAGAAAAGTGTGATGATGATGCTGATGAGAGACGATGGATAGTGAACCCTATGTGTCTCCTATACTTCTCAGGCAGGACACACAACCAGGTAATTAAAATGTCAGGGTGTGTGAGAAGGGGTTGTGTGTTTGGGTCTTTCATCAACTCCTCAGCTACCAGGTCATACGGATCTCTACAAGGTCCTCAAAATATCTCTGCTTGGCTCTGACATTTAATTTCTCCCAGTAAGATCCCTTTTCTTTAGGTTTACTCTTCTTCATCTCGAAAGTAAACACCATGTCACAAATCTAAGAACAATAACAAGCCGCTCTCAACTCTGTGTCACTCTCAACACATCTGTGTGAGAAATCACCATACAACCGATCAGCATTGAAACCAAAGATGGCAGTGACTTCCCAAAAAGCAACGTGGTATAAAAACAGTGTGATGTAACTCCACATTCTCTATATTAAACATACAGTAGTGATGATGCACTGTGATCTCCTCTCATACACACACCTATTGATCCTGTTCTCAGCTTCAGCTCTGTGTTACTGTATGAGTGTATTTCAGTCAGTGAGCTTATTTATAGATATTCTTTGTGCAGATCTGGCAGCCCTATTTATAGCAGCTAGATGGAGACGAATGTTCACTGATAAACATTATTTCAGCTTTAAGACCAATAAAATGTTTCTCATTTGCATTTCCCTGCTGCTTTTAAACCCTACAGCTCACACACAGTGCATTTAGTTTGTGTCCCAGGTGCAGTTTGTGTGATTAGTTACAGTGTTTTAGTAAATTTCACAGTCATTTCAGACACACTGCAGTCACATCAAGTCATGTTTTGCTCTCACATATGTACATCTGACCCAAAGACTCTGTGACAAATCATTAGTGTGCAGTGAAAAGAAACAATCTTCCTCATCAGGACATTGATGATGAACCTAAAACTTCTGCTTCAGTCTCACTATTAGAGAATGTGTCTTACTGAAGAGCAGGTCATGTGACTCTCAGAGAGATGATCTTACCTCAGTGTCTCCAGTTTACAGTCAGGATTCTCCAGTACAGCACAGAGACACTTCACTCCTGAGTCTCCTACTTTATTATAGGACAGATCCAGTTCTCTCAGGTGTGAGGGGTTTGATCTCAGAGCTGAAGTCAGAGCAGCACAGTCTTCATCTGAGACACCAAAACCACGCAACCTGTAGAGAGACACAATGACACACTCTTCATCACCAGATTTTAATCTTCATTAAAGACTTATTTTAAAGCTGATGTGTTTGTAAAGTTTTGTTATTATTCAGAATGGCATCACCTGTTTCTTCTAATTAACAATGTAATTAAAAATGATCAGACTGAGTCTTATATTTTGTTTCTCTCAGCAGATGTGTGTATATTTACAGTATATTGCTGCACAATTAAAACTCGTCAGTTTTACACACTATTTTGTCCTCATTTCAGAAGCAGGTGTAAATTAGCACAGTGTTGTTGCAGCGGTTGCCAGATGCTCGGTTTTAATGAGGAATTGCTCTATGTTTGGTGTAAATTCTTGAATTATTTTAATCATATCTGTACAGAGATTGTGGAGTTAACATGTAAGACTTTCTGATATGTCTGTCTGTACATGTTAGTGGCTTTTGTTCTTTTGATGTATAAGAGCTTAAATATGCTCTCTGTGCTGCTGTTAAACAGAGAACTTCAGACACATTGTGTGTGTGTATGTGTGTGTGTGTGTGTCCGACTCCCTCCTTCCTTGTTCAGACACTAAGTGTATGGAGGTGCGTTGAATGCATCAGGTAATAATTGTTTGTCTTTTAACTCGGATTAAATTCAACAATATGGAGTTTAGTTTTAAATCTTACAATTTGGGATCATCTGCATTTTTCCTCAGAGGAGATTAATCACTTCATTTGCTATTTTTCTCCCTTTGTCAGGAAAGTTTTAACCATCGCTGAATTTTAAAGAAATTCAAATTAAGTGTTGGAGTTTATGGAGTTTTAAAAGAACTTTCTGTCAAAAGAAAGTTACACCTCTTCTGTTAAGCCTTATTAATTCATTCCTGTCATATTTTTAAACAAGCTTTTCTGGATTTCTCTCTGGAAGGAAGATTATTTAAAAGTTTAGTGTTTCCTTGTCTTCAGACGAACAAGCTTTGTTCAGGTATTAGAGTAAATTAAATTCATCTGATTTACTACTTGTTCTACTACTTGTACTTTGTACGTGTTCCTAATCCTGTCCAACCGTGTCACTCCCAACGAGAACCTCAACATCTTCAGCTCTGACTCCTGTCTCTTCCTCAGTGACACTGTCTCTAAACCGTACGGCATGGCCGGTCTCACCACTGTCTTGTACATCTTCCCATTGATTCTCACTGATATTTGTTTTTATCACACAGAACTCCCGACACCTTTCTCCACCCATTCCAACCTGCCTGCACTCACTTCTTTACCTCTTTCCCACACTTTCCATTACCCTGGACTGTTGACCCCAAGTACTTAAACTCCTGTACCTTCTTCAATTCTTCACCCTGTATTCTTACTGTTCCACTTCCCTCCTGTTCACTGTAGAACTGTTGTGTAGCAGGTTGTTAAGAATTAATATACATGTGACAAGTTCTGACAAATCAAAACGTGCTACGTAGTTGTCCGTTGGTCATTTAAAAAAAAATGGTAAAATGGTTCATGTTTTTTACATTTCAGGTACAAGTTGAAATTTTGCTCTGTTTATCCCTGTTTTACAGCTATTCTTATTTTATTTATAATTTTTTTGGCTTTTCTATATTTGAACCACTACAAAATCAAACTGTTTTTAACTTGAATGCATGACTGTGCAAATATTATCAGTTTTTTTTGGCATGATCTCAGACTATACCATACAGTGGAACCTTGGATTGCGAGTAACTCGGTCTGCGTGCACTTTTTAAGACGAGCAACATTTCTAAATAATATTTAACTTGATAAACGAGTGAGGTCTTTATACGAGTAGTACGCATGTGCTTTGTCTACCGAGCATCACATGATCACAACTAAGGCAATGGTTCTTCTTTCTCATGCGTGTGTTTGTGTGTCGCGTGTGAGTGTGCGTGCGTGAAAGCCGTCCTATATAGTAGCCCCGTACCCACACCCACACACACACACGCACGCACGCGCATTAACAGAAACACTGCTCTGTCGGCATTCTTTTCAATGGTAAAGTGCAGGTAAATTTTTTTTTTTTTTACTTTATATTTTGTATTCATTATTTTTATATGAATATTTTTGGGTTGTGGAACTAATCATCAGAGTTTATTATTTCTTGTGGAGAAAATTTGCTTGGATATACAAGTGTTTTCATTTACAAGCACAGTTCCGGAATGCATTATGCTTGCAATCCAAGGTTTAACTGTACAGTACATTATTACCACAACAGATGTTCATTAGGTGTTAATTTAACTCACAGAGAAATAATACTTTGATTTTAAATGCATCTGCAGAATCTACAAATTATGTTCTTTCAGGTTTGTCACATCATTTTAAAAAATGTCAGCTTTTATTATAATATAAAAAAATAATGATTCTAAATTGTGGAAGATGTTGAAACAATAAGAGAAATAAAAATAAAAAAAAAACGTTGAAATTTAAACTTCCAGTAACTGTGCACAACTATTAATAATCCATTTTAGAAAAAGTTCAAATTTATTTGCTTTTCTAACATTGTTGATGTTTTCAGAGTCTTGCGATAATGAGTATTTTTAGGATTTATTTTGGAAATAATGTTCAAAAAAGTGTTAAATGGTAAGTAAAAGTTTTTAAAATAATGTTTACATAAACTTCAGACCTTGCTGCTGTCTGAAAAAAAGTTAATTTAAGCATTTTTAAAATTTTCATGCTTGAAATTTTTTAAACCAAGATTTCGTGAGAATCACCCAAATGGTTCTCGTCTCCAACGCACGTCTCCAATGCAACGTATGTGCCAGGGATAACCCCTAGAGGGCGCCAAAGCGCCCTGTGACTGTGTTGTAGTTTTGTTTCGTTTTACTTCATTTCCCAGTTTGCACCTCGGTCAGGTGACGTGGGCGCTCACCTGAACCAAGATGATCATTACTTTCTTTATAAATAGAGTGTCTTGAGTTTAGTTATTTGTCTTGCATCTGTTGATTTAACCCCGTAAATGTCTGTAAGTTTAGTTCGTGTCTCCTGTTACCTTGATTCGTGTTTTGGTTTGTTTTATAATTAAAGTATATTTGTTGGTTTAATTTCCCTGTTTGCCATCAATAAAAACATAGTTTCCTTTGAAAAACACCTGGACCTCTGCGTTTATGCCTCGGACCACCTTACCCACATTCGTGACAGAATGCAAGACCGTTACAGAGGCATAACAGAGGAGCCCCCCCGGGAGATTCTTTTGGGGGGAAGGGGGAACGATGTTTGCGCGATGGGAAGACGACGCGGAGGGCGAGCGGATTCCCAAGCGGCGTGGAGGAAAGAAGCAGAGAAGGAAACCTGGCAGGAAAGAGCAGGAGGAGCTGAGACGGCAGCGTGACTGGGATGGCTGCCGGTTGGTAATACGGCGAACGCCGTTCAGAGGTGGTGTAGCTTGGGGTGACATGAGCCCCCGCACCGACCGGAGGGCAGAGACCGGGAGGTCCAGATTCGGCGGGGACCAGGGTAGAGGGACACCCCACAGCATGCGGCTACAAGGAACAGCATGTTGGCAGTGTGCACAGCCGGGAGCAGCCTCCCAGCTAGCAAGGAGCAGGTTATAGCAGCGCGCGGAACAAAATGGCGAGCGCATGCATAACCTGCAGGAGCAGGTTGGAATGCTCCAGAAACTGCTGTTGCAGATATGTCTCGAGGAAGACCCAGACCTGCCAGCTTCTCTGCCCAAGCTCAGAAGAGGCGAAGAGCTCCTTTCTCCGCCGAGCTGGAACGACGACGATGGCGAGCTGAGTTACATCCCTTTCAGCGACGACGACAGTGAGCTCTGCTACCAGCTGTACTGCGACGACAGCGAAGGCGAGCTCCTCAGCGGCGACAACGATGACGAGCTTTGTTTTCCGCCACGCAGCTGCGGCGACAACAGCGAGCTCTATATCTTGCCGTGTAGCTGCTTTGTCGTAGACGGTGAGCCGCCGCTGCACCGCGTCGCTGAGAGCAGCGAGCTTCCTCCGCCGCCGGCATGCAGCGTTGAGGACAGCGAGCTTCCTCCACCGCTGTCATGCGCCGTTGATGACGACGAGCTGCCTCTTCCTCCGCTGCCGCCATCACGCGCCGATGAGGACCATGAGCTTCCTCCTCCGCTGCCATGCGCCGCTGAGGACGACGAGCTGCCTCTTCCCCCGTGGCCGCCATGCGCCGCCGAGGACGACGAGCTTCCTCTTCCTCCGCCGCCGTCGTCACGCGCCGCCGAGGACGGCGAGCTTCTTCTTCCTCCGCCGCCGCCGTCATGCGCCGCTGAGGACCACGAGCTTCCTCTTCCTCCGCCGCCGCCGTCATGCTCCGCTGAGGACCACGAGCCTCCTCTTCCTCCGCCGTCGTCACGCGCCGCAGAGGACAGCAAGCAGCTTCTTCCTCCGCCACCGCCGTCATGCGCCGCCGAGGACAGCGAGCCTCCTCTTCCTCCGCCGCCGACGTCACGCGTCGCTGAGGACAACACGCTTCCTCTGCCTTCGCCGCCCTGCACCAGAAAGGACGGCGCTCGTCCTCTGCCTCCGCCGCCCTATTGCATCGGGGACATCAGGCCATCGGGCCCGCCGGACATAAGAGCCAGCCTCTGGGTGAGAGGGGCAGACATTGTACCCTGGGCGGGATGCCCGGGACCTCCTGAGGCGCCCCGGAGTTGCGCCCTTTGAGGGGGGGTTATGTCAGGGATAACCCTTAGATGGCGCCAAAGCGCCCTGTGACTTTGTGTTGTAGTTTTGTTTCATTTTACTTCATTTCCCAGTTTGCACCTCGGTCAGGTGATGTGGGCGTTCACCTGCACTGAGTTGATCATTACTTTATTACATTATAAAAAGGGTGTTTTGAGTTTAGTTATTTGTCTTGCATCTGTTGATTTAACCACATAAATGTATGTAAGTTTAGTTCGTGTCTCCCGTTACCTTGATTCGTGTTTTGGTTTGTTTTATAATTAAAGTATATTTGTTGGTTTAATTTCCCTGTTTGCCATCAATAAAAACATAGTTTCCTTTGAAAAACACCTGGACCTCTGCGCTTATGCTTCGAACCCCCAGTCGTTACAGTATGCTTCACGCTCCATTCACATGCAAGATATATGTCAATGGCCCATTTAGATGCAAGTAAATCCTAATTCCTGCATTGTTTTTTTAGGGCTTGAATGGAGAAACAAAATAAAATCTTCAATACTGATGTCCTGAGAAAATCACTCGTCACATAAATCATCATGATTTTTTGCTGTTTGTTTCCAGCATTGAATAATTATTTGACTACGAATGGCTGGAATGTGGTTGTGAATTTATGACTGAAATAAAGCCGCTCACATCACACGAGAACACAATAAAGCTGCTCACATCACAAGCATTTTCACTTTGTAAGAGGCGATATGAACAGCTAGATTTCAGTAAAAAAAAAGGCAACTTTTGCAATACAGACAAAATGCTAAATCAATACTAGTACCCCAGAAAAACAACATAATGAATATATACTCACTAAATAAACATTAATGATGATGAAAACATCAATCACACGCAGAAGCTGCATGCAAATGTACCAGCATTAAACAGTGTGGGCAGTAATATAGTATTATCCAAAGAGGAAAATACATGTCAGTATTTACTGTAAACATTAAAGTATTTGAGTTTAATAATGTAGCAATTTTTCACTCACTCACTCATCATCTATATCGCTTAATCCTGTATTCAGGGTCACGGGGGCCTGGAGCCCATCTCAGGAGACTTATGGCCTGAGGCGGGGTACACCCTGGACAGGGTGCCCATTGCAGGGCACACACAGGCACACACTCACACAGTCATTCACTCACTGCGACCAATTTAGGAATGCCAATTAACCTAACCTACATGTCTTTGGACTTTAGATCGAGCCTGGCTGGGAATCGAACCCGGACCTGGAGGTGCAGCATGAGTGCTAACCACTTACACCACCGTGCGGCCGCAGCAAATTTAATATTTATAAAACAAAGACTAATTCAATTAAATTCAATTTCATTCGGATAGAGTTTATAACAACGGTCATTTTCACAAAGCAACTTTACAGGATCAAAATAAAATTATGGAAATGTAAGAAATGTAAGAGAAAAAATGTATATCAAAATGATCAGGTTGTAATAAACATGATTAAGAGAAAATCACACACATTCAGCACAATCCCACTTTATATACACATAATACTGCGTGTGTTTTGTAGGATTCTCTCTTAATCAAGTGTGTTATCCCTTTAATGTTCTCGTGAATATAAATAGTGATGCAGTGTGTTGTGTTTGATTAAACTCAGTGCAGATTATTGTCATTTTCTCTGTTCTCCTAGAATATACAGAACCTGAGCCGTGAGGTGTGTGTGAGTGTGTGTGCTCGGGGCGTCACGTGCATGTTCAGGCAAAAAAAAAAAAAAAAAAAACACTGCCCTTATTTACAAAATCTCATTCCAAGCTTCTCTGGAAAGTTGGCAGCTATACCACATATATTTTAGTAATAAAAATTAGATGGTAAATTTGTCTTCAGACTTTATTATTAAAATAAAAGAAATTATTAAACCACAAACATTTTGCATTAAACATTTCTATTTGTATTGGACTTTAATGTGTAATATATTTTTCAATCAGGTTTAATCAGCACTGTTTTCTTTAAAATATCCCTTTGTTAATTTTGTCATTACTTTCATCTACATTTAATACGAGGATGTTTGGGTGCTGAATGTTGCTGAACAGATAAGGAGGCGATAAAAACCAATAATGAGTCCATTAATACGCTTAAAAATCAATAATGACTCGATAAGCTTAAGAATTGATACCACGGCGTTTCCGAGGCGTTAATGTCGGGAGGGGCAGCCGAAATTTTTGAACATGCTCCAACTTCTCTCCCGATACTAACGACTAATTTACAAATAATAATAATAATAAATATAGTTGCAAGCAACGATGACGGGCCCAAGCATGGCGCCACCGCCACCCGGGCGCATCAGTGAGATGGTGGGCAAGGAGGGCACACCCACTCATAGGGGAATGGGTAAAGGACAGACGTGACAGTTTGGGTTGACTGACACAGATGACTGATGTCAAACGGGACTATGCATCTAAGCTCTAATGTCTCTACTGTCCATGTATATAAATATGCATGCGTGTGTGTGTGTGTGTGTGTGTTTGTGGATGTTTGTGTGTATGGTGTGTGAGTCTATGTGTTAACATTAGTGATGTGTGTTATAAATAATTTTATAAGTTTAACATTATAAGTTTAAGGATGTTCCTGAATGTGATGTCACTGTCTGTGTCACTGAATATAATGAGTGTGTGTGTGTGGTGTGTAAGTCTGTGTTAACAGTAGTGTGTGTTAGTATGTTTAAGATATGTGACTTGTTAATGGGTGTGTGTGTTCCTGCGTGAGGGTGTGTGAGACAGAGATGTGAGTGTGTGAGTGTTACAATTTGTGATGTTATAATGTGTGTGTATGTAGGTGTGCATGTGTGTGATGTATGAGTGTACTTGTTTGTGTGTGTGCATGCATGTGTGTGAGATATCTTTGTGTTTGTGTGTGTGTTTATTTAGTGTGTTAAAATTTGTGATGTGTGCTTGTGTTTGTGCATGTTTGTGTGTATGGTGTGTGCATCTGTGTGTTAATATTAGTGATGTGTGTGTTATTAATAATTGTTGGGTATAAGTTTAAGACATTATCACGGCTGACCCGTTTGAGACATCAAAATGTGTGATGTGATGTGTGTGTGGGAGTGAGGGAGAGAGGTGTGTGACAGTGATGTGATGTGATGTGTGTGTGTGTGTGTGTGTGTGTGTGTGTGTGTGTGTGTGTGTGTGTGTGTGTGTGTGTGAGAGAGAGTGAGGGAGAGAGGTGTGTGACATGTAGATGTGTCAGTCTGTGTGTGACGAGTAAATGTGCTTGTGTTTGTGCTTGTTTGTGTGTATGGTTTGAGTTTGTGTGTATTCACATTAGTGATGTGTGTGATAGTGTGTGAGATGTGTTTGTGTGTTAAAACAGGGCTAATGTCAGTTTGAGCCCTAAATATTTGTTGAGTGCATTAGTGTGTGTGTGTGTGTGTGTGTGTGTGTGTGTGTGTGTGTGTGTGTGTGTGTGTGTGTGTGTGTGTGTATGTTGTGGTGTGTATATCACCGCCCTTGTTCACCTGACTGAATGTTGCACAGTGGGCAATTTAAATGTTTAGTATTTCTGCATATGTTTAAATTGGAAACATAAAGCCAGAGTAAAGGAGAAGGGGGAAGACCTGACTGCAGAATACCTGCCTGCAGAATCGCTCCATCTAGTGGACATATTTTATTACTGCAGGAATCAGGGCAGAAAGTTCAGGCCAAGGATGATAAATATAAAAATTGTTGGGAGCTGTATGAACATCACAAAAACATGAAACTCAAGAAATCTTCTCAGAACCAGTTGTTCTTTCTACCTAAAATGTTTGGGCACATTAGGACTTTCCACTTGTTGGATAGAAGTATGTTATGTTTGCTCAAAATGATATGTTGCCATAGCAACACTATTCAACGTAGCAAAAAGTCCTTTACAGTGTGACATCAGCCATGACTTCCAATTATTCTGTCTGATTTTGAAGCCAATTAGCTGAAAATTAGCTAAATTATTAGAAAATTATATAATTTTAATTTCTAAAAGTAGAAACTTTCTGCGGCCAGTTGGTGGCGCTATGACTGAGACTCATGGGACCCATGTCACTGTGAGCAGGTTTCTTCTCTTACCCTACAGCTGAAGTTTGATGAACGTCACACAATTTATACAGAAGTTATTATCCACTTCCTGTTTCCTGTTATTCGCCATAGGTTTAAGGGCTCGCCACGGCCGACCCGTTTAAGATATCAACCAGCCCTTCGCAATATTAGATCCTCAATGTCTTGAGATTATATTAGACCCTGTTTGGTCAAAAACATATGAATCCTGTAAGAGTAGTATATCACATTCCAATGGGTGTGTTTTTCAAACAACACAAAATAACCGACTTCCTGTTCAACGGATTCCATGACATGGGGTATGCAAGTTGTTCACCTCAATGAGATCTAAATTTATACTGGGTCTCATTCATATATGTGAAAGTGGATATGAGTTATGCAGCTTAAACTTTACAAAGTTCCAGGGGGCGCTGTACAGGCCCTGTGCCACGTCCGGGCTCCAGGCTCTCAGGCCTTACTCACAATCAGTGAGAGTCTACACCCATAAAATTTTGGAACCGTAGGTCTTTCCACTCGTAAGATATGGGAAGAATAATTTTCTTATATTTTTTCTTGAGTTAAATTGTCACCATAGCAACACGATTCAAATTAGAAAAAAATCCTTCATGATTTCGAATGACCCATGTCTTTTCATTATTCTGACTGATTTTGAACCAAATCAGGTGAAAGTAGAGGACAAAATATTACTGATTTCCCAAAGTGACACACTTCCTGCTGCCACTTGGTGGCACTATGACATAGACTCATGATTGTCATATGATGTGATCAGCATCCTACTCTTAACATAACTGTAAAGTTTCATGTACATAACTTAATGTACACAGAAGTTATTAGCCACTTCCTGTTCATTTTTATTCGCCATGATTTTAAAGCATCGCCACGGCCGAACTGTTCGAGATATCAAAAAGATCTCGGCAATTTTGCATCGGCAACTTGTTTAGATCATATTTGCCTGGTTTGGTGGAAATTGTAATAAGTCCCTAAGAGAAGTGTTTCAAATTCCATTGGGTGCGTTTTGCAAACAACTCAAACTAACTCACTTCCTGTTGATTAGACCAGATGAAATGCAGCGCGAAACTTGTTCAGTTTGATGAGATCTAAATGTACACCGAGTTTTATAAGTATATGTGCAAGCGTGTCTGAGCTATGATGCAAGACTCTCTAGGGGGCGCTGTGCCGGGCGTGTGCAACTCCCCGGGCCGAGCCCCACTGAGGACCTGTTGGCCGCAGATTCCAATCTGTGTGAAAATTTTGGTGAGTTTTTGATTATGTTAAGACCCCCGAAAGTGCCCGGAAAGAAAAATAATAAAAATTAAAAAAAATCTGTAGAAAAACAATAGGGCCCTGCGCACTCAGTGCTTGGGCCCTAAAAAAAAAAAAAAATCCATAGAAAAACAATTTTTTAATAATAATAATATGTAACAAGTTATTATTTTAAATTTAACACTGATTGCTTGGGCCCCTAAAATAATAATCCTAACGAAAACAATAGGGCCCTGCGCACTACAGTGCTTGGGCCCTAAAAAAAAAAAAAATAATAATAATCCTTAGAAAAACAAGAGGGCCCTGCGCACTCAGTGCTTGGGCCCTAAAAATAATAATCCTAACGAAAACAATAGGGCCCTGCGCACTACAGTGCTTGGGCCCTAAAAAAAAAAAAAATAATAATAATCCTTAGAAAAACAAGAGGGCCCTGCGCACTCAGTGCTTGGGCCCTAAAAATAATAATCCTAACGAAAACAATAGGGCCCTGCGCACTACAGTGCTTGGGCCCTAAAAAAAATTAAATAATAATAATCCGTAGAAAAACAATAGGGCCCTGCGCACTCAGTGCTTGGGCCCTAATAATAATAATAATAACCAGTGGCGGTGCAAAAAAAAATTGGGGTGGGGTGGCTGATAAAGCCATTTATCAGGTGATTAAGCATCATTACGACTAGTATAAAATAAAGTCCTGACTCACATCGCATCCAGTCAGCAGCTCCGCTTGCCGTAAGAAGTGCTGGAAGACTCGTTGAGTATAGTCCAATCACATGAGCCCAAATATTTCAAATTCAAATTCAAATTCTATTTGTCACATACACAGTCATACACAGTACGATATGCAGTGAAATGCTTATACGACCGCTCCGTGACCTTAAATATTTTTACAAATGGAAACTATAAAACAAGATTCCAGCAAAGTTTCCAAAATATATATATAAAATCTGAAGTATAATATAATATATTACAACTTAAGTCTGTGAAAAACTTGAGGTAGTATTTTAATGAGATGAGGGGGATGTGAAAAGAAGTCCTTGAAGTGTGCAAATGTGCATATATGTGCAAATGTGCATTGACATAATTGTCTGTTCTGTGTGTGCAAAAAAAATGCAGAGGTGTTTTAGTCCAGTGTATTGGTTTGATTGAGAGACCGTATCGCCTGCGGGAAGAAGCTCCTTCTCAGTCTCTCTGTATTGGCCTTGAGGGAGCGGAAGCGCTTCCCAGACCGCAACAGAAAGAACAGTCCATTGCTGGGGTGGCTGAGGTCCTTCATGATGTTCCTGGCCTTGGTTCAGCACCGCTTGCTGTAGACAGAGTGCAGGTCAGGGAGCTCAGTTCGGATGATGCGCTCAGCTGATCGCACCACACTCTGTAGGGCTCGTCTGTCCTGCATGGTGCTGTTCCCGAACCAGGTTGCGATGTTTCCCGTCAGGATGCTCTCTATGGTGCAGGAGTAAAAGTTCCTGAGCACCTTAGAGGGCAGTCTAAAGTCTCTCAGGCGTCTGAGGTGGTAGAGATGCTGTCGGGCCTTTTTCACCACGGTGTTGATGTGACAGGACCATAACAGGTCCTGCGTGATGTGAACACCGAGGTACTTGAAGCAGTCCACTCTCTCCACTGGGCTCTCGTTGAGGACAGGGCTCTGGTAGTTCCTCTCCTGCTTAGTGCAGAAGTCCACTATCAGCTCCTTTGTCTTACTGACATTTAGAAGAAGGTTGTTCCTCTGGGACCAGTTCTCCAGATTTCCAATCTCCTTCAGGTAGACCGTCTCGTCGTTGTCAGAGATCAGGCCCACCACGACGGTGTCGTCAGCAAACTTAATGATGGTGGTGGAGCTGGTAGTGGCCGCACAGTCATGTGTGTACAGAGAGTACAGAACACAGCCCTGTGGGGCTCCAGTGCTGAGAGTGAGAGAGGCTGAGACGTGTCCACCCATCCTTACTGCCTGTGGTCTCCCAGTTAGGAAATTAGAGATCCACTGACACAGAGATGAGCTGAGTCCCAGGTGCTCCAGCTTGGTGGTGAGTGTGGAGGGAATTATGGTATTAAATGCTGAGCTGTAGTCGATGAAAAGCATTTTAACATAATTCCCCCTTCTAGTGTCTAGGTGAGTGAGTGTTGTGTGGAGGAGATGAGAGATGGCATCATCTGTACAGCGGTTCGGGCGGTATGCAAACTGTAGTGGGTCCAGAGTGTTGGGTAGTGAAGAGATGATGAAGTCTCTGACCAGCCGTTCAAAGCACTTCATCACCACTGATGTGAGGGCTACAGGTCGATAGTCATTAAGGGAAGCAGGATGGGGTTTCTTCGGAACAGGAACAATGATGGACTCCTTAAAGCATGTAGGGATCACCGACTGAGACAAAGAGAGGTTGAATATCTCTGTGAACACAGGTGCAAGCTGGTCTGCGCAGGCTCTGAGGACTCGACCTTAGATGCCGTCTGGTCCTGCTGCTTTCCTGATGTTAACTCCCTTGAAGGCTCTCCTCACGTCATGCTCGGAGATGATTAACGCGTTTCCGGTGCTGGCAGTGACTTCCTCTCTGCAGCCGTTAGCGCCGCTAGCATTAGCAACGCTAGCGTCTTTAGCTGCAGCCTCGAAGCGAGCATAAAAGGTGTTCAGCTCGTCTGCCAGAGTCATGTCCGCGTTCGTCATACCGGATGTTGGTGCTTTATAATCCGTTATTGTCCTTAGTCCCTGCCACAGGCTCCTAGAGTCACTCTGTTGGAGTTGTGACTCTAGTTTCCTTCCGTAGCGCTGCTTTGCCTCTTTAACCGCCTTCCGGATGTTATAGGACGCAGCCTTGTACAGGTCCATGTCCCCCGACACAAGTCCCGCGTTGTAGGCAGTGGTGCGAGATCTCAGAGCGTCGCGGATGGTTTTATCCACCCACGGCTTCTGATTGGGAAACGTTCTGATGGTCGTTTTCTGCACGGTATCATCCGCTAGTTTCCCGACGAATCCCACAACCGCTTCCGTAAACATGCTGACGTCATCGGAGCTGTTTCGGAACATGTCCCAGTCTGCGTCATCGAGTGTGTCCTGAAGCGCGGCCACCGATTGGTCCGTCCAGCGCGCGACCTCCCTCTGAACCGGAACTTCCTGTTTAAGCCTTTGTTTGTATTTTGGCATGAGGAAGATGGCGGCATGGTCGGATTTCCCAAACGGTGGACCAGATTGTGCCTTGTAGCCGACTGTTGTGTAACAGTGGTCCAGTGTCCTTTCGCCCCTGGTTGGGCAGGTGATGTGCTGATAAAAGTTTAGCACTGCGCGTTTGAGGTTGGCACTGTTAAAGTCCCCCGCCACAATAAGCGCAGCGTCCCGGTGTTGTGTCTGGTGCTGTGAGAGTGCCTCATGCAGCTCACATAAGGCAGTGTCCGTGTCCGCTTGTGGCGGAATATAAACGGCGCTGATTATGACCGATGTAAACTCCCGAGGAAGATAAAAAGGACGACACTTGATAGTCAATAGTTCCAGGTTGGGTGTGCAGGAGCGTGCGAGAGGAACAATGCTCGCGCTGTTGCACCAGCTGCTGTTCACCATTAAACACACGCCGCCTCCCCTTGTCTTCCCCGAGTCCTGTGTCCTGTCCATGCGGTGAACTGAGAAGAACTCGGCCGGCTGGATGGCGTGGTCCAGCACCGCTGGGTTCAGCCATGTCTCGGTGAAGCAGAGAAGATTGCAGTCCCGAATGTCTCTCTGGAACTTTATCCTGGCCCTGAGGTCGTCGAGTTTGTTCTCCAGTGACTGGACGTTGGCAAGCAGGATGCTAGGCAGAGGTGTGCGGTGTGCACGGGCTCTCAGCCTGTTCCTGATGCCGGCTCGTTTCCCTCGGGGCCGCCGCTTCGCGTTGCGTCCTTTGTCTTCTCTCAGGATCTCACTCGGCCAGCTCAGAGTTAAAAACGTCGAATTGTGAGTACATTGTAGACCAATAGAAATAAGAGTATCTCTATCATACCTAATGCACTCAATGGTGATGAATTTGCCAGTTTAAAGTTGCTAGAAATTAAATTAAAAGACGAAAACAAAGTAAAGTAGGTTGGAGCAGTCGTGACGGCAGCCGACCTCACCGGCGCCATTTCATGACAATGAAACAATATTGATTCGCTAAGAACAAAAGTGGGAGGGTTCTGTGCGCACAGAGCTGCGTCCCAAGGATGATTTGAAACGATCCAATCAGAGCTCAGCCTCAAGTCACATGCTTTTCAAAAAGCAGGGGGGCGGCGCCCCTGCGTCCTGTATTGACCGGCCGCGACTGCCAGACACTGCAGAATTGTTCATGAATTTCCAGTGACTTGTAGTTTTAACACTTAGGAGTCTTACAAGGAAGAAGTGTCACCTGCCCACTGAACATGCTATGTCTAAAATAAATTAGCTAGAGCACATCTATGCTTCCTAATAAAGGATCTGTGAAGGTTTGGTCAAATACACATGAATAGTTTAGGAGGAGTTACAGATAGAAGAAAAGTGTGATGATGATGATGACAGACGATGGACAGTAAACCCTATGTGTCTCAGGACACACAACCAGGTAATCATCAGTGTGCAGTGAAAAGAAATAATCTTCCTCCTCAGGACATTGATGATGAACCTAAAACTTCTGCTTCAGTCTCACTATTAGAGAATGTGTCTTACTGAGGAGCAGGTCATGTGACTCTCAGAGAGATGATCTTACCTCAGTGTCTCCAGTTTACAGTCAGGATTCTCCAGTACAGCACAGAGACCCTTCACTCCTGAGTCTCCTATTTTATTCCTAGACAGATTCAGTTCTCTCAGGTGTGAGGGGTTTGATCTCAGAGCTGAAGTCAGAGCAGCACAGCCTTCATCTGATACACCACAATCACACAACCTGTAGAGAGACACAATGACAATGATCACCAGATGTAAATGTTTTACAAATAAAATTAGAAAATTTTTATATTACGTTTGTGGTTGTGATGCGACAAAATGTAGAAAGGTTCAAGGGGTATGAATACTTTTGCAAGGCACTGCATTGGTGCAGGTGTTTGTTTACATTGACAAATGTAAATTGATGATGAAGTATAGATAAATATAAAATGACAGGGGGGCATTTTATATTTATATAAGTTTTATGCTGTGACTAAATTGATTGCACAGACAGAATATTTTCTGAGACTGGTTTCGGGTACTCCAATGTACAAAACGTAAAGATAGACAGTGAAGGACCTCAGAGAGATGATCTTACCTCAGTGTCTCCAGTTTACAGTGAGGATTCTCCAGTACAGCACAGAGACACTTTACTCCTGAGTCTCCTACATTATTATAGGACAGATTCAGTTCTCTCAGGTGTGAGGGGTTTGATCTCAGAGCTGAAGTCAGAGCAGCACAGCCTTCATCTGAGACACCACACTTATACAACCTGTAGACAGACACAATGACACTCTCTTCATCACCAGATTTTAATCTTCATTAAAGACTTACTTTAAAGCCGATGTGTTTGTAAAATTCTGTTATTCAGAATGACATCACCTGTTTATTCTAATTAACAATGTAATTACAAATGATCATATTGAGTTTTACATTTTGTTTTTCTCAGCAGATGTGTGTGTTTACAGTAGACTAGCGTAAGGACGAGTCATTGACGGGAAAAGAGTTTGTAGAAAGAGTTAAAAGGTTAAAGCTAAAAATAATCTGATCAGCTTTAATGTAATCAGTGATATTATTATTTCAGGTTGAAGTCCACGTACATGTCTGTCTGTCTTACTGTACTGCAGAAATCTCTATCTAACTTATTAATACAAAGAAATAAAGTTATCGAAAAAGTAGATCAGATAAAAATTTGTTTTTTGTTAAAACGACTCCAGGGCATTAAAGTTGACTTATACCACTTCAGCGCCTTAATTTCAGCTGTAAAAATATGAAATAATCCCAGTAAAAATATTCTACTTTTTTCATTAATATCCACAGTGCATTGCAAAAGTATTTATTTATACCCCTGGACCTTTTCCACATTTATTTTACGGTACAACCACAAATGTATTTTTGTTTACATTGAGAAATGTGAAGTAGATTATTAAATCCAGCACATTACTGGGTTTTCAATCCTTGCCAGGGGGGCATTTTATACCAAATACCTGCAGTAATAGTAATGCTTAAAAAGTCTTTTGCAGTCTTTTTTTCTAAGACTGGTTTCGGGTACTCCAGTGTACAAAATGTAAAGATGGACAGTGGAAGACCTCAGAGAGATGATCTTACCCCAGTGTCTCCAGTTTACAGTCAGGATTCTCCAGTACAGCACAGAGACACTTCACTCCTGAGTCTCCTACTTTATTCCTAGACAGATCCAGTTCTCTCAGGTATGAGGGGTTTGATCTCAGAGCTGAAGTCAGAGCAGCACAGCCTTCATCTGAGACATCACAATAACACAACCTGTAGAGAGACACAATGACACACTCTTCATCACCAGATCACACTGTGTTAATCATGTTTGATTGAAGAGTAAAAATGTCTTCAGATTGGATCGATCAGGTTCTAAAGGTTTAAGATGTGAAATTCACAGTAAATAAAAATTCTATAGAAAGACTGACATAAAGACAAAGGGTCCGATGTACCGAGGTTTTTCTCTACGGAAGGAAAAATCTGCAAAAAAGTGTGAAAGTAAATCTGATTACATATTCTTTTTAACTGAATAAAATCTGTGAGATTAACGGTCGTCAGTGTTACACATTATTTTCTCCTCCTCTCAGAAGCAGGTGTGAATTAGCACAGTGTTGTTGGAGAAGTTGCCAGATCCACGGTTTTAACAAGGAATTGTTGATGATGCGCTCTCTGTGTGTTAGATGTTGAGCGGCTAAATTTTGGTAAACAGTCCGCAATATTCCGCATTGTTGCATTTAATTTGTGCTTTGATGGCTAATAGTCCAGTTCAAAAGCAGAGAGCTACCTTACCTTAGCAAGTACGACTGTGCTCTCACAGTTTGGGTTTGTGGATCAGTAGATCTTACACCCAGCCACTGCAGCATTGTTCATGAGCTTCAAGTGGCTTGTAGTTTTTTTTTTTTTTTTTAACTCTTGTACTGTACAGTAAAAGCACTTATTAAAAAAAAAAAAATGATTTTTAAGGAAGACCCACTGAACTTGCTGTGTCTAGAAATTAATTAACAATGACACATCTATGCCGTAGCTAAGGTTTGGTCAAATTCCCAAGAATGGTTTAGGAGGAGTTGCGTCATACGGCTCAATGTTTTTGATCTCTACAAGGTCCGCAAAATATCGCTGCTTAGCTCTGGCATTTAACTTCCTTCAATAAGATCCCTTTTCTTTAGGCTTCACAATGTTGCAAATATAAGAACAATAACAAGCCGCTCTCAAGACTGTCATTTTCATTTTGGTCAGAAACCACCATACCAACTGGTTAGAGTTACCAGCAAAGATGGGGACGCTTTCCCAAAAAGCAACATGTTATGAAAACACATTCTCTATGATAAAACACACAGTAGTGATCATCCTGAAGAAACATGTCACGGTAGGTTTACCTGTTTCATTAAATGTTGCAATGTTGGCATTTATAATTATTATAATTATACTATGACATGCGTATATTATATAATATACTGTATATATACACACTGTGTGTGTGTATACTAATACATAATTATTATAATTCCTAAAAAAAAAAAAAATTGGATATTATGATTGAAACAGTTACTCAGTACTGGAGTAGTCTTTTCACCAAATACTTTTTTTACTGTTACTTGAGTAATATTTTGGATCTCTACTTTTTACTTCTACTTGAGTTATATTATTAAGTACAGCTACTCTTACTTGAGTACATTTTTTGGCTGCTCTACCAACCTCTAGTCTATAGAGATTATAACAGGAAGTGAGGAACTAATATACTTAGTTTTATCGGTGTGTACACACATGCATGATTACATTCAGATCCTGGCAGACATCCGCAACTAATGCCCTAAATTCAACTCAGCCAACATGGCAGCCAAGCCCTACAACTCCCAACACGGCCTAGCAAGGTCACTAGAATTCTAATTGCACATATGTGAAACCAATCTCACAATCACTCCAGACCAGGAGTCAGAAACCTTAAACACTCAAAGTGACATTTGGATTCGTTTCCCACAGAAAAGAAAACACTGAGAGGCGCAAAACATTTTTTGACATCTAAAATCTTTTTTTTTTACCTTTAGGTCATGTATAAAAAATATTTGTCCTCCTCGGTTTATTAACTCCGACTTTATTCCTAGACAGATGCAGGAAGACTCATACACTCTCTGCTCTCATACATTCTCTTCGTTTCACATCTCCTGCATGACTGTTGCATTTCAAATAATATTGTGTGCAATCTATTGTATTCTCTTTTAATCAGGTTTGATTGGTCTTCTGAATATAAAATAGTGATATATTGTTTTTGCCCCAGAGTTCTGTGCTACATACCTGCTTCCCTACATTTAGCTGCCAGAGAGCATGTAGGTGATTTGGCTGGTGTGTACGGTTGGTCTGATTTATTTATTTATTTTGAGTGAATATTTCAAATGTCAGTTGAAACAACTGAAATAAATATAGTCACACACATCTGTTGTTTCACTTTAACAATGCAACACTAAAATGTACAGAACTTTAGTCATGCAGGGTGAGGTGTGTGTTTTTTTGGAGACAAAATGTCTGGGCATGTGGCCTTGGGAAAAAATGCCCTTATTTCCAGAATCTCACTCCAAGCTTTTCTGAAAAGTTGGTAGGTGTAGTTACATAGCTGTTCTGTAAGAAACAGTCCCATGGTATGTGAATGAGCATCACATAGAGACAGTGATGAGGAGTCACAGTTTCTTTTTCAACCACCAATGTATGAAATTCATAACAGGCAACAGAGCAGAAAAATTGTGCATTTACCAACAGACATCATAACATCCATTATGGTATCACCAATGAACTGTTTATGCTAAGTTACAAAAGTTACAAAAATTGCACAGTGCCTAACAGGACATGATCAAATTCAAAATCAAATTAAAATTCAAAATCAAATTCAAATCGGATCACAATTGTTATTTTTAATTATTTATTAAAACAGTTGTTTTTTTATTATTGAATTTATTTTTCAATTAGAGTTTTTACTCTAAAATTTTAATATTTAAAAATTACATATTCTAAATAAACAATAACATTGTGGGGGTGCTGTTGGGGTGCTATGACTAACCTAGTAGTAGCTACAACAACCCCAAACCCCTACAAGACAACACCCATAGTTACTGTGACTCTCAAAGAGATGATTTTACCTCAGACTTTCCACTTTACAGTGAGGATTCTCCAGTACAGCAGAGAGAGTCTTTACTCCTGAGTCTCCTAGTTTACTGTTGGACAGATCCAGTGTTTTCACAGTCAGATGCAGTTCTCTCAGATTGGAGGTTTCTGAGTTGAGTGCTGAGACCAGAGCTGACCAACTTTTCACTCCAACTTCATCACACCTGATACTGAAGGAAATAAAATAAAACATAATGAAATAAAGTTAGAGCAAATAATCAAACACGTCCTCAAATCTTTCACTGTAGCTTCTTATTTTACCAATACTAAAAGTACAAACACCAGTTAGACAATAGACTCAAAGGGACAATACTTTAAGTTTATATTCTGCCACTAAACATCTCCGAACTTCCCTTTTACTTTAACTTCAGGCAAATACAGAAGGACTGATAAAGTTTAATTAAATTCTGTGCAGTCAGATTTCTAGACAGACAGACAGAACTTTTTCTGAGACTGGTATCGGTTCCTCCAATGTATGAAAACGTAAATCTATCATTTGAAGGGAGAGTTCTGACCAGTGTACAGACAAAACATTTTATTCATATAGATTATCATGGACAAAAGAATATTTATATGACACAATAAAAACTTGTAATTACTATAATGTTTTCATTTCATCTTAACTGATCTATTTAATCAATAATTATAGGTGTGAGACGGGACACAGTCCTGTCCCTGACAATGAATACAATAAAAACTGGACAGTTTACTGTGGAGCATGTGGAAGGTCATAATTTTCAGACAGATTCATGGCATAAATACTGTAGTTTATAGTCTATAAATATGTTAATGTGCAACTTATAATAGTCTAAATAACTAAAAAAAAATCTGTTTCTTCTGTATATTTATATTCTGTATATAAGTCATAAATAATATATATTTAAAAGGATTTTTATTTTAAACACTAAGAACAACCTAACCCATTTTATTCAATAAACTACACAGTGTTAAACTATCATGGCGTTCTGGTTTTAGAAGTTAAAATAGCACAGCTGTGTGTACAGTTTGACAGTATAATGAGATCACACCATTTTACCAGTTCTGAGAAAAATGTCTTTTGTGCATTGTTTCTTTGAGTCACAAATATATTAAACACAAATGTCAAAATAATTTATAGTATTAATATTAACATATCAAATTATTAATAGTAATGATTCTTCTTGTATAGAAAATATTTTGATTGGTGTGGGTTGGGCCACTAAAGAAGTTGATACGGCCCCTACATGTTCTTAAACGTGTATGTCACTGTGTACAGTATGCGTATGTGACAAATAAAATTTTAATATAAACAGTGTTCTTAAACAGTCCCGGGTTTATTAAAGGAGAAAACCCTGATTATGTATCTATCATATGTAGGTGGATGCAAGCTTGATAATGTACAACAGTTGTGGTTCAAATGTGGGTGGGGATGATGGGGAATGAGGTTGGAGTCAATGAAGGGTTTATTAGATAATGGTAAATTCGGAAATTGCTGGACAGGGTGCCAATCCATCACCATGTACACATCCACACACTACAGGCAAATCTGAGAACACCAATTAGCCTAATCTGCATGTTTTTGGACTGTGGGAGGAAACCGGAGGAATCCCACCAAGCACGGGGAGAACATGCAAATTCCATGCACACGGAGACGGGAATCGAACCTGAGTAAATCGAACCCAAACCTTCAAAGTGCAAGGCGACGGTGCAAGGCTAACCACTACACCTTTTTAGGATACAATAACTTGTTTAACATCAGCTACTGTGTGTGTGTATATATATATATATATATATATATATATATATATATATTATGGCATGCTGTTTAGGAAAATATTCATGAGAGAACTTAATGAAGACTCTGAATATATTGAATGAACTGTGAGAATATTGAATGGATTCCGAATATACTGATTGAAGAATATATATATTGAATGAATTCTGAATATATGGATTGAAAACTGATATATTGAATGAAAAGTCTGAATATATTGAATGAAAACGAAGTATATATTGAATGAAACATGACGTCATCGACACACAGCGCCATCTTTAGAAAGGATGAGTGAGTCGGCGAGAAACTTGGTTGCTGCAATTGTGAGAAATGAAGAGATGGTGAACACATTGATGAGTGCGTGTACGGCCCAAAGTGGTGGCACAAGCCGCACTCAGTATCAGACGACGGATGAAGAAATATATTCGCTATTTCACCGCGGAAGACCGGTGTTATGCGCTAAAATGCCCCCCTGCCACAGATTGCCCCCCCTATATAATCTCTATCAAATATTATATTACAACATAAATTCATAGGTTTATTGTTATCAAATATGATATAACTATCATGTCACTAAAATGTCACTATCAGATTTAAGGCAATGGAATAAGACTAATAATGATAAGACATCCAGGCCAAACAACGTAGTAATAGCAGTTGTAATAGCAGTAGTAATAGTAGTAGTAATAGTCCTAGTAAGTAAGTCCAGCCAGAAGCCCTCTCATACTTTTTATGAAACTTCACACACTGATAGAAGGTGATGACAAACATTTTTTAGTCCCAATATCACTCCCTCTACCTCGAAATTAGCAATTCCACATGTCCATAACTTTGTCCCCATTGATTCTAAAGACAATTTCTTTCTAAAGCAGTAGCTCATGCTCTACATCTTTGACTATGAAGTGACTGGTTGCTTTACTTCCCAGGAAGCCCTTATGGTTGTTTCCTTTTATTTATGTTGTCATAGTCAGTCGTTTTGGAGTCCCTACTTGTGTGTCAGATGTATGTACAAGAGAAACTCGAAAAGTTAGAATATCATACAAACATTTATTTATTTTTATAATAAATTAACATGAATATATCTATGTACAATCCTTGTTTTAATGATTGCATAATGCAATATTAAAATTTTCTGAGATTGTGGATTTTGGGTTTTCATGATCTGTAAACCATAATCATCTCAATTATGACAAATCACGGCTTAAATTATCTCGCTTTGCATGTAATGAGTCTATCTCATATATTAGTTTCAACTTTTAAGTTGCATTACTGAAATAAAGGAACTTTTGTATGATATTCTAATTTTTCGAGGTTCACCTGTATCTTCATGCTGGTTTAAGCTACAATCATGAGACTTAAACCAAATTATTCCCGTGTTCCTCAGTACAAATCTTCTTTTTGCCTCCATGTCGTCTGCCATTTTGTTATTCCGTCATCCTCCAGTACCTTCATAAAAGTTTTCTCACATCTCCTCCTATAAACTTTGTCCAAATTTACCAAATTTTATAGGAAACATCTACAGACCAACAATATCAGTTTGTGTTTCGATTTGTCAAACAGGATGTAGTGCTTAACTCCATGCTCACCTGGCCCTGACGGTACACGAGAGATTTTGTACAATTCCGGCACTTGGAGACACTACTGTATGTCAAATTCCACATTGCATTTGTAAGGATTAGTTGGACGGGTGCCAACTGGTATTGCTATTACAAGTGCTAAACAGGACGTAGCTTAGCGTTTTGATGTGAGCATGCACCAAATATTCAACATAAACCTTTTAATTATTTCAAGATAGTGAGTCATAACTTCAGTGTTTTTCTCCTCAAATGAAATCAGCTCCCACACATCTGCTAAATACCCTTTAGTCTTATCCATTTCTTTATGAATTTGTTTTAAATATATATATTTAAATATATGTATTTTATTCTTTATTTATTTGCATTAACTCCACCCTGAATCATGTTGAGGTCAAAACATCCCACAGCACATATTTGTGAAAATGTTTTCAGTTTCTCTATCTAACACAGTAACAGTAGAACAGTTATATTCAGCTTTACTTACATTGCTTTTCTGGATGCTGCAATCACAGGCATCAGCTTCAGAAGGACATCATCTGTTATCTTATCTGGACTGAAATATTTATTCAGGTCAAATTCCTCCAGCTCCTGTGCTGATGTCAGTAACACAAACACCAGAGCAGACAACTGTGATGAAGAGAGTTTCATCTGTTTTCCAGAGTTCAGGTACTGTTGGATTTCCTCCACTAGAGAATTATCACCCAGTTCATTCAGACAGTGGAACAGATTGATGGATTTCTCTGTAGAACGCTCTCTACTGATCTTCATCTTAATGTACTGAACTGTTTCCTCTGTGCTCTGGGAGCGACTTCCTGTCTGTGTTACTAAGGCCTGTAAGAGTTTCTGATTGGACTCCAGTGAGAGACCCAGAAGAAAGCGAAGGAAAAGATCCAGATGTCCAGTCTGACTTTTTAAAGCTTCAACTACAGCACAGTTATGGAATTCTAAAACTGTAATTTCTTCCTTCTTCTGTTTTGAATCTCGACTCTTTTTAAGAACATTTCTCTTTTCCATCATGAACATCAGGTGCACATACAGAGCTGCGAGATGTTCCTGAATGCTCAGATGAACAAAGCAGTACACTTTACTCTGGTGAAGCCCAACCTCCTCTCTGAAGATCTGCGTACACACACCTGAGTACACTGCTGCGTCTCTCACATCAATGCCACACTCTCTCAGGTCTTCCTCATAGAAGATCAGGTTCCCTTTCTCCAGCTGCTCAAAAGCCAGTTGTCCCAGTTTAAGAAGCATTTCTTCATCACTCTTCTGCTTCTTTGAGTACTTTTGTCTTATGATGTTTATCTGAATGATGAGGAAGTGTGTGTACATTTGAGTCAGAGTCTTGGGGATCTCTCCACTCTCTGCTTCACACAACATTCTCTCTAGAACAGCGGCTGAAATCCAGCAGAAGACTGGGATGTGACACATGATGTAGAGGCTTCTTAATGACTTCAGGTGTGTGATGATGTTATTGGCCAGGCTCTGATCACTGATCCTCTTCCTGAAGTACTCCTCCTTCTGTGGGTCATTGAACCCTCGTACCTCTGTGACTCGATGGACACACTCAGAGGGGATTTGACCAGCTGCTGCAGGTCGGGAGGTGATCCAGATGAGAGCAGAGGGAAGCAGATTCCCTTTGATCAGGTTTATCAGCAGCACCGGCACTGATGCTGATTCAGTTACATCACACACTCTCACTGTGTTCTGGAAATCTAGAGGAAAACGACACTCGTCCAATCCATCAAAAATGAACATAACCTTTTGCCTAATGGACATTTCTGTTTTTTTTGTTTCTTTGAAAAAGACATGAAGGAGCTCCATCAGACTCAGTTTCTGGTCCTTCATCAAATTCAGCTCTCTGAACGAAAGTGGAAATATGAGGTGGACGTCCTGATTTGCTTTCCCTTCAGCCCAGTCCACAATGAACTTCTGCACAGAGACTGTTTTTCCGATGCCAGCGACTCCCTTTGTCAGCACAGTTCTGATGGGTTTGTCTTGTTCAGATAAGGACTTAAAGATGTCATTGCATTTGATTGGTGTTTCCTCTGTTGTTCTTCTCCTGGATGCTGCTTCGATCTGTCTCACCTCATGTTCATTATTGACGTCTCCACTGTCTCCCTCTGTGATGTAGAGCTCTGTGTAGATCTCATTCAGGAGTGTTTGGGTTCCCAGGTTTATTATCACTCCATTCAAGAACTGAAACTTCTTCATTAGAGTTAATTTGAACTTTTTCTGGAATTCATTTACAGCAGCAGATTCTGGGTCGTGCCTGTGAGATGGTGAAGTAGAAGGTGGTGAGACATGGGGTCCAATACTTAATCTTTAAGATCAATTTTTTCTTTCTAGTTATATAGTTATATTTCTTACAGTTAACATGATAGCGCTTTATAATGTTTCTTACAGTATGTGTTTGTTTTATTCTACTGTATGTTTTCTATAATCTAATCACTCTGTAGTTAATAACAGCAGAGATGTTTATAACACCAGTGTGTCAGTGTCACAGTCATGTTGTTGGTTTTGATCTTACCCTGTATCTGTGATGATGCGCTTTGCTATTCTGTCTCCTCCCTTCTGTAGATCACTGTGAACAAAAAAATTGCAGTTGATAATTTTCACTATAGTTTAAATATAGAGTTTTGGTGTTTTCCAGTCAGTATTAAATCAGACTTTTACTCCTACAACTACATATAGCAGGATTTCCTGGTTGAATATTGATGTAACTCTAGAAGATTCTTTTGGCTTGGTGTCCTATCAGTGTGTAAATTATGTTAAGTGGTGATCTCACCTGTGATGATGGAACATACAGCGAGCAAACATGTTTTTGAACAATTCAACCATACTAGAAATAGAAATAATTTACCTACATCACAAAACAGCATGTCCAACCAAGTGGCATTTATTTTAAAGTTACCACAAACACATTTTATTAAGCAAAAACAATATAAGTAAAATAAAGATATATGGACAGTTAATAGTGGCTTCATTAAAGATAACAGTTATGTTTTTGTATGTATTTTGCTATCCTGTTTACCTAGATGAATTTCCCTTTAACTGTGACTTCAGCAGTGACATTAACAGTGAGGAGACGTTACCTGTGTAGAGGTGAGGAGTCTCCAGTTTTAAACTTTATAGGAATATCCATAGACGCATCACTCTTCATGGAGATACAGCTGGGTGCTGCTGATTCTGATCTCTCTCCCTGGAGTTTACTGAACAACATTACACACAGTCCTTTAGTTATTTATATACACTCTTTATTCTTTTAAGTACCTTCTTAATGTAATAAGGACATAATTGTTCATAATGTTAATATATTCTAACAATTCTATGATAAGTGAAACTGTTAGCTTTCCTTTAATATTAAAATGTTTTGTTAATTATTCCTTTTATGTGTTCTCAATAAACACACTACTGTATATGGAAATTGTAATATGCAACACTGCAATTCCCCTTCACCAGAACCAAGAGGCCAAACCTGAAAATTCTTCAGCATGACAATGGGCACAAAGTGAGCTTCATTAAACACCAAGGTTGGAGTGAAAGAACCTCAGTGTCCTGCACTGAGTCCTGACCTCAAGCCCACTGGACACCTTTGTGATGAACTAGAACACTGACTGCACCCAGGCCTCATCACCCAATATCGGTGCCTGTCCTCACTAATGCTCTTGTAGATAAATGAGCCCAAATTTCCACAGCTACACACTAACTCTAGTGAAAAGTCTCATAGAAGACTGGAGATCATTTTAAACTGCAAAGTGGGACTAATTATGAGACGTTTAAAAACATGTATAAGTGTGATAGTGAGGCATCACAAACTGTTGGTTAAAACGTGTTGAACCAAAATACAAGAACATTGACATGGTATATACAGCTGAGCCAGGTATTTTTTTTAATAGAGCTTAAGCAAGCTTTGATGTACACTTTTCTACACTCTAAGAAATTGCTGAAATTTACGGTGGAATTTCAACAGTATATTCCTGTTATGTTTAAAAGCAGTTAATTTCTGTTTTTGTTTGTTTTATCGACAAAATATAACGGCATATAACTGTATTTAAAACCCGAAGGAAAAAACATTACCATCCAGAATTTTTCGTGTCACTGCGATTGCGAATTTAGGTAAGCATGTTTTAACATTACATACAGTAGGATATCTTTATTCTGAGGTGGGTTTTAATACCATTATGCTTGTTTGGTCATTTTTATGTTATTTTTCTTTTGCATCAATCAGAAATTGCTGTTAATTTACTGCGGAATTTCTTATATAAGCATGTTTTAATATTACAGTAACGTTAGGCTATCTTTATTCTGAGGTGTTTTTTTTTTCTCGTTGTCGTTGTGATTGTACATTTGGAAAAGCATGATGTACATATATTCCGAGATAGATTACGTTACTTTCAGGTTGGTTATATTTTTGCATCAACTCAAGTTAGTTTTGTTTTTATGTGATAGCATATTAATTTAAAGGAATTCACTTAAATAGTTTTGGTATTGCTTCAGCAATGTTGTTTTTGATCAGCACTGAATTCGTATGGACATATTTTTGATTAAATTTGCTTTTTATGCACAGGGATTGTACGGTTTGAGTTTACAGCTTTTTTTTCTTTTTCAAAACCCTGATGCTGGTCACTGTTGACTGCCCTTACATGAACGAAAGCAAGCCAAGTTTTTTTATAATATATATTTCTTGGGTGGTCAGAAAATAACCTATGGAGACTTAGCAAAACAACAGGTTAAGAAATGATGGCTTAATTTTGACAAATTAACCATTTAAGAGTTATGATTTTATACACAATTTTACTTAATGGTCTGTCCTGATCAGCACTGTTAAAATATTTTAGTTTTTCTTTCATTAATTTGTAATCTGCAAATGTCAAATTAATGTTATGTAATTAAAAATGGTGTTGTTTTTTTTATTTTATTTTATTTTAAACTTTCAGGTGAAACACCAGGAAGCAGCATCCAGAGTTAGATGATTAGTCTTGAGGAGCACATCATTTGTGAGGGCATCCAACCATCTTTCCTGTCTGGACTTGCAGCTCTTTTTTCTACTTACTACACTTTCAATCTTCAATACCAACCAGAAGCTGCATGCACACCGGAATTTATTGAAAGGTAAGATACTTTGATTTATACTTTCAATTCACTTTACATTTTATTAGTATATGACTTATTAACATACATATACTTTAAAAGCTTTACAGAATATCTGTTTCATTTAAACGCTGTGCTCTAATAAACAGGGAATAAATATGGAATTTCCTATCAAATGTTTGAGCCCTAATAAGTTGCCAAAATTTACTGGAAATAAAATGTCCATTGGTGTTGAGTTGTCAGTGGAAACCTTGGAAGAGAACCTCATCCAAATAATGACTGTGTTCATTTGTTATGATAATTTTTCAGTCATGACTACAATATGATATATGTATATTATGTTATTTCAGTGATTGTACAAATAGATCTCTTTAATCTAGACTGAAAAACATAATTCAGCCCAACATATCTGAATGCTGGAGTTTTATCCTCTCTTCAAAAGCACAGTGTTCTTGAGAAAATAATTGACTTGCTCTATTTTTATATGCTTCACATTAAATCTGTAAATTTGTTTTGCAGGCGGTTCATTGGGATCAATCCAGAAAAGGGCACCAAGACTGGAGGAGTCATCTCAAAGAGGACGGGGAAGGTCTCTCAGAGGAAGAAAACTGTGAACCCTCGTGTCTCCAGTTTGCTCAAAAAACTGATGGATTTTGAGTGGGACTTTGAGTACTACACACCACAGACCACACATTGTACACATACGCGCGCGCACGCACACACACACACATACATATACACACACACACACACATACACACACACACACACACACACACACACACACACATTTATTCGCACACTATGTCTTTTGATCTCCATTCTTTAAGGTGTTAAAGAACAAATATTTATGTTAAAAAATAGCGAATAGTGAAAAGTGTTTCACTAAATCACTGTGTCCACAGTTCATATATTGGACAGCTTGGGTGACTAGGACAGACATCTGAAACATTTTTTTAATTCAGTATTTTGTCATTTTGTTTGATTTGGGGAATATTTTATGTTTATTTATGTTAACAAATTCTTCCCCAAAAATAGCTGAAATTTCAGTACTTTATTTATCCTTTTCAAAGTTTATTCAAAAGTGTAATAAATCAAGCCATGATTTGAAAAACAATACTTGAAGCTGCCTTTCTTCTGTTATATTTTTAAGTCACTGTTTCAAAGCGTACATTTATATACTAGTAATACTGTTTGTTTTTGTATGAATGTTTATTTATGTACAGTATATTCACACACACACACACACACTCACACACACACACACACACACTCACACACACTCACACAAACAAACACAATTATCCTGTATTTGCAAAAACAGTCTTTAACTGTAAATTTCACCAACAGTAAGACAAAGGTAATTTAACAGAACTTTGCTGGCAACCGTGCCGCCAGTTCTTTACTGTGTTTTTTTTTTTAAAGAGTAGATACGTGTAATTATAATTAACAGTAAAAGATCTGTAATTTTACAGCGAATTGCTGGCAACCGTGATGGCAGTTCTTTACTGTTTTTTAACAGGGACATTTTTTTACAGTGTATGATATCAAGTAATAACGTATTTTTCAATGTTTAATTCATATTGTCATTTGTGCAATTGGACAAGGTTGGCCAGCCTTTGCTCCCCATGCACTGAGCCTTGAACAAACATTTCCCTGGGTAATAACCACTACACAGGGAACACACCATACTGTAACACCAACCATTTTGACACAGTTGTTCTATCATTATTTAGGTTTAACCAAATGGAATTTAAATTTTAGAGTTGCCCATTTTCCTGCTTAAAACACAACAATTTTAATAACTAGCTGTTCACTTGCTGCCTAATAGATTTACAGATGTCATGGAGATAATCAATGTTATTCACTTTAGCTGTCAGTGACTTTTAATGATATGGCTGATTGGTGTACAGTTAAGCCAGGAGAGTTATGGGTGGCCAAAAAAAAAAGGTACACACACTAATATTTTGGACCAACTTATGCTTTGATTATAACAAGCATTAGCCACGGCATATATTAACAAGTCATAATAACGTAGGGTGACCATATTTCAGTTTTCAAATAAGAGAACAATGGGGGCAGAAGGCAGATGGAAATAAAAAATCAGTTGAAAAAAAAATCAACAATTTCACTGACAGGTAAGCTGCTCTCGTTCTCTTGGCTGTTTTCATGGTGCTGAGGGATTGAGACACACTGGCCAATATATGACCAATCAATGGTGGTGTGTAACAAGCGCGACCTAAAAAGAGAGGCAAAAGTAATGCAAAAACTTGTACAATTGATGACGACTGTAGAAAGCAAAAGCCGAATCACAGACATTTTAGGAGATTTAGAAATCGACGCATTTTTTTAGTCTGAGAAAAAGAGAACGTACAGTATGGTCACCCTAAATAATGGCATACGTTTATGCAATCAAAATTTATTTCCATCCTGGTCACATGAATTTTCACCAAAATCTTAAATTAATAATTGGACTACTGCATAAAGCCTTCTCCACCACATCCCAAAGATTCTTAATGGGGATAAGGTCTGGACCCTGTGCTGGCCAATCCATGTGTGAAAATGATATCTTATGCTCCCTGAACCACTCTTTCACAATTTGAGGCCAACGTGTCCTGACATCATCATCTTGGGATAGAACCATGCCATCAGGAAAGAAGGAAAAAGTACAATGATATAAAACCTGGTTATTCAGTACATTCATGTTGTCATCTGACCTCATTTTGGGGCACATAACATGGCTGAACCTAGAAGCAACCCCAGATCATAACACTGCCCCCACAGGTTTATACAGTAGGCACTATGCATGATGGGATTATCACTTCATCTGCCGCTCTTCTTACCCTCATGCACCCATCACTCTTTAACAATGTAAATCTGTACTCATCAGACCATGTGACCTTTTTCCAATGCTCCACAGTTCATTCTTTATACCTTTTAGCAAACTGAAGCTTGTTTTTAAAAGTGGTTTTCTTAAGGCTACACAGCTGTTTAGTCCTCTTGAGAAATGCTCTTACTAGTAAACAGTCATGGATTCTACTGTTTTTACGATTTGATTTCATCAAATGTTTAAGTGATCTATTATCAATAACATTCAAATTTTTTCTGACCTCAAGCTACTTACTGCATCAGTTATGGTTAAATAACTTGTTGCCAGCTGAATCGTATTAAACACTGCAGTAATTATCCAATGGACGGCTCATAACTATCTATATAATACTATATATACTATATATGTCAGAGAACGTGGCTTTCGTTAGCTGCTGAGGTGGATCCAGATGCAGGGGCGGCGGCTGAGCAGATGCTGTGCTCGGGCTGTAAACTTGTGTGTACTTTTTTTAGACGGGTGTATAAAAGAGAATTCATTTTATGGCGACTGTTTAAATAATAGTGAAACACTTTACTATTTAAACTTTTAAATTATTACTTTTATATGTACTTACTGTACTTAATCATTTGCATATGAATATATAATGACTGAAATGTCTAGATATGGTAGGTTACCGTTTTTTATCAGCGTCCAGATCAGGGGTCTCCATCTTTGAATATCAGTAAAGTATCCACAAACTCACAACTGAGTCCTGAAGAGTCGGATCTCTGTGGATTACATTCCTGGAAAACACAAAAATAAAACTGTAGTTAAATTTCCACACAATAATTTTTACATCTTTGTCCATATGAACAATGGTCATTCTTTGGTTAAAAAAAATCTCTCTTACGGAATTGAGTAATCGGCCTGGACACTAGGATTGACCTTTGAAATTTTTTAATATCACTGATTCATTTTCTTGAGTGTTTTTTCTAGATCAGGATCACAGGAAATCAGGAGCCATGGACATGAAAGAAAAAGAATAACAGAAGAAAAACAACAATTCCTTAAAAATATGTAGAAGGAAATTTAAAAGCATATCCTTATAATGAGAGATCCTCCAAAACCCAAGTGACTCATATACTTTTAGGACGTTCCTCAATTGCTGGACAAGTAGCAAAATACCCTTCATCATTAACAACAGTCTTATTGAAGAATAACTAAAACTGATATATAAACAGGTTTTACAGCAAAACCCATATTTACAGTAATTAATAAGTATTTGTTGTACAATCTAGACTAAACTCTACTAAACTGTGCCAGAAACACAATGAATAAAGTCCCGCTCTAGGATGGTCTCACAGTTTATATACCTTGAGAATCTAACCATCATAAATGAGACTGAATTCTTATATCTAATCACAACCCAGAAGGTGTTATGAAGGCTGGAGAAATAAATTAAAAAAACCTCACCTCAGTTATATTAGCAAACTAATCATCCATAAAATCAATCTGAATAAAAAATATTGAGAACTGAAAAAGTGCACTAAAACACAACATTCTGCCTTCATTCTGTAAGATTCTAATCAATCACTGACGAGTTCTTATAAGTAATCAAAACATAGAAGGCAGGAGTTTTTAACCTCACAAAAATTTGCTAACCAATTTGAAATAAGTCTCTTAATTTTTAAAAACCTTTAATTAAATTGATTAAAAACCTGAACATATCACACCTGTAGCAGAATCAAGGGCAAGTGACACAAGCAGAAAGAACTGCAATTTCCAGCATGCACGCTTACTCGCCAATCTCTGCAGGAGTATAAATTATGTTCAACACCTGCAGATCACTGTGAAGTATACACTCTTGTGTGTTTACTCCAGACTATCCCAAGCACTCTTAAACCTTCCTGCTTACCTCGTGTATTAATCTTGCCTTTTTATCACGGCTTTTCCTAACTTTTCCTTTGCTACTCTGTTTGCCAATCTCCTGACTTTTACCCATGACCCGAAAGTGAGAAAAGCAAGTGTCCTTCATAAAAAAAGTGGCTTTTACCTGCCCTTATGTCCTCCTGTCTTACAAACACAACAAAACGACCCAGATACAGTATCCTCTCATCCATGTCATCAAAAAGGACCAGTTCTCTTCTACTTTTTCTACTCTTATGTTCCCTTTGTATTTTGCTCTCCTCCCATGTCTCTTAAGGGCCTCTGTGATTTTTGTTTTTTTAATGGTTCTAAACTAATTTTAGTCTGGAGCCCAGCCAAAGTCCATACACCAAACCATACTTACACAATGTTGAATAACACATGGAGATACAGTACTCACACACATGCTACACAGGCCACACCACACACCACATCTACCCAACTTAAGGAATTTATAACTGTTCAGTTAAACCTTGCATCTCAATTAGACTCACAATGAAAAGTTGATTTATTTAAGTCATTCAATTCAAAAAGTGAAACTCATATTATACAGGTTCTGACTGTTGAATCTATATAATATTTAAATTGAATTATATAACTTAAAATGAATATATAACACTTTTAAATTGAATTACGGAAATAAATCAACTTTTTTGATGATATTCTAATTTATTGAGATGCATCTGTAAGTGTTTACTTCTTTTAAAAAACAGACTAAGAATTTGATCAAGTTACAGGCTTTTGCAGCTTATCCATTGTGCTGTTTGTACTATTTGTTCTGAGAAATGTACTGTACTTACAGTTTTGTAAATGTTCAGGACGATTCAAGAAATGTTCCAAAGTGAGAAAAACTGTTTAAAGGATATTACTGAATATTATGAATTTGCATATTTTAACCTTTTACTGCACATACTGTATATATTGTGGCCAATCTAGGGCACACCTATGAGGTGGGATAAATTATCTCGGCAAAGGAGAAGTGCTCACTATCACAGATTTTGACAGATTTGTGAACAATATTTGAGAGATACGATTATTTTTTGCATGTAGAAAATGTTTCAGATTTTTGAGTTCATCTCATAAAAAAGGAGCAAAAACAAAAGTGTTGCATTTATATTATTATATATATAATTGTGACCGGGGATTTTGAATTACCACCAGGAACACATGGAGCGGTTCTACATCTTTTGTAGTTTATTCCGTTGGTCCCAAAAGAAATTATTTTAGTGCAAATTTCTTAAAGCATATAGAAAACAGTGTTGCTCAAAGCTTTCACTGTTACAGAAAAAAAAGAAAGAAAGAAACTAATAAGAAAAATTAAATATTAGTCAATGAAAAAAATCTTAAAGAGCTGATAGCACAAGTCCAATTTTTCACAGCTCCATCTCACTGTTTAAAACAGCACACTCCCGAACATCAGCACACGCACGGCAAGAAACATACAGCCGTCATGAAAATAGAAAAATGGAAAATTTACATTACAGAAAACCACCATGCAAAGAAATATGTTACTATTTAGTACAATATGGCAGTGGGAACAATAACCATGAATCTCTACTTTTCATCTCCTGTTCACTTTACAAAAGGTTGAAATCTTCCCCAGTGAAGTAATATACACACGCCGGATGGCCTCCACTATGACGTGATTTTACATCAGAGCATGCAGCACCTCCTGCTCACTGCACGTCACACAAGATGTCTGACACAAGAACACATGTGCATACTCCTACATGTGACACCCACAGCACCACCTTTTGGCCACTTCAGGGAACACACCAGAATTCACTGTTTCTCTTTATGGCATAAATCTTAAACAACAAAACCATAAAAAAAGGAAATTTCCCCATGCAAAGGAAGAAATAAAACGTTTATTTACCACCCGGTTGCATAATTTTAATGGGAGGGGTAAAAAAAAAAAATCTATAATACATAAATTGAGTCCCCTTTCTCATTTAGTATATAATTTCAATTACTTCCAGGTCATGTAAAATATTCCTTTAAAATTTGCTGTAAAATATGCGGCAACCTGTCCTGCAGAGGGCGCACTTTTATATTTAATGCCATTTCTTTTTAGATTTATTTCAATCGTAACAGAAATATTATAATTTTTACGTACTTTAAATGAGTTATTCGGGGCACACGCACAATATTAAACAAGAGCATTGCCATTCGATGTACAGTACTGTTCCAGAATTATCTCACAGCTAATGTTCACCTTAATCTTTCATTTTTAAAACTACTGTACGAAGTGTCTCATCTCATAGAGTGTTGTTACTTTCACAGAAACCAATGATCTCCCTATTGTACAATCTCTATATAGTAATATCGACTAATATAGTAATACCCGAGCAACACCTGTTTCAGGTTGTACCTGTACACGCCTTAAACATTTTCATACACCTGAGTTTTACATGAGTTTTTTTTACAATATCTCCACATTGTTCTTATATAAAGTCGTTAGTAATAAATAAATTACTCACCTTTAGTCACCCGGCCCTGTTGTGTTACATTATTATCTCAGTTTCTGCTTTAAAGATTGTGTTTTAACTTTTCCAAAACTTCCACAAAATGGAGTCGAGGCTGAAACACTTTCACTTTAGGAAAAATGATTCATTACAGGTGATGAGTCATTCGGGAATCGACCCATTGAATCGGTTCATAATCGCAATTCATTAGCTTTAGAACAGTACACTTTAACGTAAACCATTATTATTTACAACTAATATAATAAGAATCTTATAACTTATAAAATAATGTTTACAATTCCAAGAAACTGTTTTAATTTTAAAATGTTATCTATATATTTTTTTATATAATTAAGATATATTCAAGATTTTACATAAAATTCCAGACAAAAGTCATCATTTCAGAAGTGTCCAAATTAATTACCTGCAATTAAGGAGATTTGAAATTACTGGGATTTAAAAAAATGTTTCAACAGATAATTAAACTTTGTCCAAACCTGTAAGGACTCTGCTGAACCTTCCACTTTGTGGAAGAAAAAAATATAAATGGAGATCACTTAAATACTTGAAGTTGCAAAGTAAAATTAAACAGCAATAACTTTAACTATATTTAATAGTGAAAGTAAGAGCATTTCCATACACACAAAGAAAATATTGCTAAAGTCTGGTATGAATCCAAAAAGCAAAGAAGACATTCCTCCAGGACCATAGTGCTATACAAAAACAACACAACTAACTGAGACACAGATCTCAAATTATACCAAAAGAATCCCAAACTACATAAAGTGCAGAAATGAAAGTATGTCAATGAGCTAAATCAGTTAAAACACTGAAAAGCAGAACAGTACAAAGTTCATTTACAAAGTTCTAACCAATAAAAACTTCTAATGTGAGTACAAGTGCAAAACAAGATAGTGTATTGCAATATAAGTATAATAAATGTAATGCATGTAAAGATACTTGATGTAAAGATACTTGATAAAATTATCCAAAAAATCCTTGCTATGGAATGTGTCTAACAAATCCCCTCAATAAATCCCCAGAAAACAAGATTTAGGACATTATTTTAATTAGCCGGATACTTTAAGTTCGTTTAATTTTATTCATTTTGATATATATAGAAAAATATTTAAAAACACTGAAGTTTACACTTGTATTATAAAAATTGTGTGACAGAATACATACAGTGTTTAGACAGTACTATTGGATATTAATATATCGGAAAACCTGCAGCCCAGTGGATCACACCCTTGATTCTCACTTTTGGATAAAACTAAAGGCTAATTTAGTTGGTAACTCTTTTTTGAGGTCCTTGCCGTTTGCCAAGCTGCATAAACCTAATACCTTTCCCTGGTCAATGCAAATACAACTCCATTCATCTCACACTCAGTTTTCATGTCCTCACCGGGCTTGCTAGGTTTCTTCCAGGTACTCCAGTTTTCTCCAATATTCTAAAACATTTAGTGCATTCCTGTTGGAATTTCCAAATTACATGTAGTGTATGACAGGGTGGGCGGCACAGTGGCTTAGCAGTTAGCACTATCACCTTGCACCTCCAGTGTCTCGGTTTGATTCCCGCCTCAAATCTGTGTTCATGGAGTTTGCATGTTCTCCTCGACAGTTCAAAGACATGCAGATTAATTTGTGTTTCCAGAGTGTGTATGTGCGTGTGCCCTGCGATGGATTGGCACACCGTCCAGGGTGCAACCACCTCGTGCCGCAAGTGTTTGGTGCAAAAGTGTCTTGTGCATTAGCAGCAGCATGGAAAAGAGAGTCAAACAGATGAGTTTGTTATAACCGGCTTCAGTTTTCAGCAGCTATGTATGTGTGTGTGTGTGTGTGTGTGTGTGTGTGTGTGTGTGGTTGAGGGTGGTAATACAAGCTACAGCTTTGGAGAAGAAGCTGTTCCTCAGTCTGTTAGTGTGTGTCCTGATTGTCCTGTATCTTTTGCCCGATCCTTGATGATGTTGCTAGCTCTCTTGTGTATATATTATTATTATTATTATTATTATTATTATTATTAAGGTAAGCAACCATAAACCAAATATACAGTAAAAAGACTAAATCATTTTATTATTAGGACTAATAATGTACAGCAAAGCAATAAATATGGTTTGAGGATCTGCAAAACAACAACAACAACAATAATAATAATAATAATAATAATAATAATAATGTTTGTGTATGATATTGTTTAAGATGAACATGAAAACCACAGCCATATAAAATACTTTATGTAAATGTTTCTTGCATCAAACATTGTGATTATGGCAGAGGAATTGGACATTTCCTCTTACAAGAACAGGCAAGAGAAAGAGTGATGCCTAGATTACCTAAAGTAAACAACCTTAGCTAGAACCCTAATTTTAGGTCGAACTTATATTCATTCCTATACAGTAATAAAAAATTACAAAATTTACAAAAATAAATCATCAGCGCATCTGATGGCTCCCTTCCAGATGCGCTGAACACCTTCTATGCTCGGTTCAACGCTCAGAACAATGTGACAGCAAGAAAGACCACCCCTGCTCCGAACGACCAGGTGCTGTGTCTCACCACAGCTGTTGTGATGTCAACCCCTGTAAAGCAGCCGGAGCAAACAATATCCCTGATAGAGTGCTCCCTGTATTGAACAATTTTATAACATTTTTATATACATTTTTTTTATAATTATATTTTTATAATTTATATTTTATATTTGCTTTTATTCTTGAAAAATTTGAACCAGTTTTACAAAATCACTTAGAGGACCTGTTAACGAGTATGATTTTTCTCAGTGTGTCAGGGGTAGCTTAGTTAGGGCATTGGACTGTTGATCGGGCGGTCCCAGGTTTATCCCCAGCACCAAGCTACCTAGAGCAAGGCTGTTAACCCTCTACTGCTAAGCTGTATAACGAAATAAAATGTAAGTTGCTCTAGATAAGGGTTTCTGCCAAATGCTCTTAAACTTGCCTATACAGTATGTTGCTTTTTGCATGTTTGAAAACTTATGTGGAGGGGTCCAAGTACTTTTGTTTAAAAGATTTTTTTAAATAAAATAATTAATTAAAACGGAAGTCCGGAAGTGACGGGAGGCAGGGCTGAAGTGAGAGGGAGAGAAGTTTTTTTTGGTCGAGAGGCGCGCGGAAAAAGGAGGAGTGTAATAGCGGCACAAATTCTGTTAAAAAAAAAAAGATACAGGGATTTCTCCTGACTCCTGGATGGACGTGAACTGCAGTCAGCGAGTATCGAGGTGAGCTGACAAGGAGCTGGACCGAGCTTGAGCTACTGCGGGATTTATTAGGGCGGTGGAAACTGCTGTGGAACCGAGCTGAACTCCAACTGGATACGAGAGGGGGCGTCGCTCGGCACGGTTGGCGGAGAGTGTGCTGCGTGAGTTTTGTTGCTTATGAGTGGAGTTGGGGTACTGAGTTTGCGAGTGTGGCGCCAGCGTACAGTTCACTTCTGAGAGACCTACATCGGACAGTATTTCTATTTTAAAATGAAGCTGACTTCAGATCACTGACTTTTCTACCGCTGTCGTTTCGAGAAAGTTCTCCAGAGGTTTTTTTGTCGGGTTGCTGCCGCCGTGTGGACGTGAACTGAGTTGCAGATCCTGACGCTCGTGCTGATAGTTCTGTTCTGCCATTGTGGGGAGACTTACATTTTTTTTGATCAGTCAATTTCACTGTGGACCTTTTTGGCGTTCACCAGTGGTTTGTTTTGAGATTGGTAAAACAAAAAATCTTTGTTTTGTCTTCCCCGGGGCATTTTGGAACAGAATTTCTGAAATAAGACTAGGACTTGCGGTGAATCGCTACTGTAATTTTTTTTGGTTTTGTTTCTGCTTGGACATCAAGAGTTGCTGGATTATTTTCTGGGACTGTTTTTTTAAAGGAGCTTTCTATTAGTTACCCTGCCATATATGGACGTTCCAGCATCAGCGCTGTTCTGCGGTCAGGTAAAAGAGTTTACATAGAGTTTTGACTCTTACCCAGGTATGTTGGTAGTCATGAAAAAAACATCTGTGAAGTGAGTTGTATACAGTTGCTACGAACTGTTGGCTTGACTGTGTATCATTTGAGATTTTAAGAATTATTACTCTGTAATGTTGTGGAGATCTCAGTTGTAAACAAAAATGGCTCAAATTGCAAGTTTCATTTAGTGAAATGTATTTTTTTTTTACAGTTATTGCTCAAACGAAGGGTTTTTTTATTTCATTCCAGAGTTTTCTTTTGCATGCACCAAAACTGTTTTGCTTTCATATAATAAATTGTAAATTCTGTTATCTTGGAGTAGGGGCATTCCTCCTGTCTTGTGGGCCGATAGAGGGGAAGAAGGGTTGGTATGACTTCTTACTCTGTGGGCTACCGTGTACGAGTTAAGTCCAGAGGTTCGATCCTCATCAGCCGTGTTTACACAAGATAAAAGCACACCTAACAAGGCAGGTAAAGACTTACCTAAGTAATTTCGGTACAGGAATTAAATGTACTAGGGATTGGACACCTAGATCTTGTCATTTCCCTAGTCATCCAAGATACACCATAGAACATATTCTTACCCCTACAACGTAGTGGAATTTTACCGTTACACTTATATGTGTCTGTACCATATAAATAACACTAACTCGGAATTGCACAGTCAGTGTGGTGCATATATCCTGTCCTGTTACCAGTGGACTCTTCAGCAAAGTTGATTGAAGCATCTGTTCTATGAGCTTTGCAGAATAAATTGTACATATTGGTGGCAAAAACATGAGAGCTCTGTGTGTCATTCATGGATGCGGTAGTCCACAATTCTTCTCTGAAAGGCTTTTCCAGTTGAGCTGTGGGATACCAACACCACCCACCATAAAGTTGGGGACCATTCTGTATATTCATGGAACAGTTCATCAAATAAGGAGATTTTAGCTTCTGTGGTCTTCTACACAATATTTAAAATGTTCTTTTCTTTTTTATTTAAATTTATACAGCTCTGGGAGAAAAAAGAGAACACTGCAAAATAAACAGTTTCTTATGTTTTTTTTCTTACAGGTGCATGTATTGGTGAGATGAACAGTTTTGTTTCATTTTTTGTGAACTGCTGACAATATTTCCCCTAAATTCAAAATATAACTCTTGTTAGTTAGAGAGTATATTTAAAGGGAATGACATCACAACACATCAATATAACCCAAGATCATGCAGTATTTGCAGAGTTTTAATAACTCAAATAAAACAAAATGCAAATAATTTATTTAAAAAATTATGTTAATGCTTTGGCTAAATAACATTAAGAAATCAGAACTGAGGGTAAAATACTGAGTTATATAGCTTAGAGACTTTGTGATATTCAGATGTAAGAAAAAAGTTGAAGTTGTTGTATGACATTACAAAAGCTTGTGTTGTCTTTATGCATGGTCATTAGTGATGGACTGTCATTGCATCCTCACACACCTGAGTGTCATTAGAGAGTGTGTGCCTCCTTCCTCCTTCTCTCGCCTTCACACACACATACACTCTAACGGAAAGACTGGTCTGTCACGATTCTTCATTGCGTTAGTGTGTGTGCGCGCACAAGTGTCATTAGAGATGTTCCTTGTTAAAGAAGCAATGTTTCCGTTAGTGTGTGTTTGAGTGTGTGTGTGTGTGTGTGTGTGAGTGTATGTGCGCACAAACACACTAACAGAAACACTTATCTTTTGCGATTTATTTTTACTTTTTTCAAAGGTAAAGTGCAGGTTAATTTATTTTATTTTTCTTTTATATTTTGTGTTAATTATTTTTATACAGGTATGACTATTTTTGGGTTGTGGAACGAGTTTTCATTATTTCTTATGGAGGAAATTCAATTTGATATACGAGTGTTTTGAAATACAAGCACGCTTCTCGAATGAATTATGCTCGCAGTTCAAGGTTTAACTGTATTACTGTAGCCCAGTTTGTGCTGAGTATAATTAGACTTTGTTGCCAGGGGTTCAGCTATTATTGGCTGTATTTTTAGTTATTTTGAGGGGATAAATTTACTTCTATACAAACTTTACACTGACTACTTTTCATTGTGACAAAGAGTCATTTATGCAGCGTTGTCCTATGAAAAGATATAACTAAATATTTGCAGAGATGTGAGGGGTGTACTTAATTTTGTGAAATACTGTATATGTTCATAAGTAACTAAAAAACACACCAATGTCAGGACATCTCAGAACTTCTTTAAGGCCTCAAAACACCTGCAGACTCCTGAGGGTTAAATTCTAACAGAACTTGTGAATGTCAATTAGTGAAACAATCTTCGAGATGGTTTAAGTCCTGAACATGAAGAGCCACATAAGAACGATTAAGCAATGCAGAAACATAATGAGAGATAAGTGACCGTAGGCAGCTGAAAATACAAGGGCCAAACAAAAAGAGAAATAGGAAGACAAAAAGAACAGGACTAATTATTGCAAAGTAAGGGGGCGAGTGAGACAAACAAAGAGTATAAAAGTCCCCAGTTTGTGTTACAACGTTCATCATTGTTTAGTTCTCTAGAGATTTTATGCATTTGTTCAAGGGCAATTTCGCGACAGGCACCTGTCGCGACAGGCACCTGATCGATATCAATTAAAAATGTGTTCGATAAAACGTTTGATATTTTTTATTCCTTGTTGGAAGAAAACAGAGGTTGCGAAGCTTGTTTGGTTGCATTAACAAAGGCACTCGCAATTGATACGCAATTGACCAAGACCGTCGTCCCCGCCAAGACTGGTAATACCACGAGATGTACCACCTTAGCCGCACTCACCCTTTTCAACACAGCCGTATTCAACCAACAACATCTGTAGCTGCAACACCATACAAGCAGCAGACCACCATGGAGAGGGACTCTGCATCAGTGCCTTATGACAAAGAATCTAAACGGTACAAAGATATAATGGAGGCAGTGGCATTTCATATAGCCAAAGACATGCTTCCGCTTAGCACTGTATCTCAGTGTACCTAAGTTTTATTTATGTTTACAAAACACTGCACATATTTTAAAAACACTTTATTCACTAGAACTTCCTCGCACTAAACTTGCACTAAATTCTCAGGTTTCTCTGTTTATATTTAACACTTTGCACTATTTTATTACACTTTATTAAGCATTTCTTACGTTTTCTTTCATTTTGCACCTTAAATGTTAGTGTTTATTGTGACTTTAGACTTATGTTTACATATTAATCATTTGAGTTTTCCATGGTTGTTGACATTTCTGTCTTAATAACTGAGGGGATTATGATCAGAGTTTAAAATAAAAATGTTTAAAAATGTTTCATATATTTTTCTCCTGGTTCTTATTTTAAATGGGTCATGAAAAATATCAATAATTATCGATATCGACCGAAATGAAACACTGATATCGTGATAGAGTTTTCAGCCATATTGACCAGTCCTAGTGTGTACTGTATGTATGCAGGGAATATAAATTGTCTGGCAAAGATATTCTGGTTAATTGCCTACAAATTTCAGGCCATTTCTCTGAAAACATAAAGGAAAAATTATCATGAGTTTTAAAGTCACTACAGAAACAGTCGTGGAATAATTAAGAGGAAGAGTGACAGAGTAACTTGTCTGGAAAGAAACACAGACATCCTCACAATAAGAACCATTAGCGCAGGTTATGTACATACGACTATTATTAGTTAAATATGGACCACGAGTATAACCTGTACGATCAACAATACGACTGTCTATAGAAAACACAGGACCTGGCTTGGCATAAGAAGCAGCACAAACCGTGTAGTTAGTGGACTTTGGAAGCGGTTTATGTCTAAATGGATGTTGGGCTGAGTGAGGTAGAAACGTACAAACAAATCACCCGTTATTGACATTAGTTTGTACAACAATATAAGTCGCGTATTGCCAAAATGAATTATCAGGGACGCTGGATATTGATAGGGAGAAAACTGTTGCACTCAACATAGCAAGAGATATTAATGTGAAGAAGCAGGGATAAGTGACTTAATCCTGACTCTCTTCTCTATAACTTTTCTATCTATTTTCTTATCATCATCTTTGCTGACTTTACTAATCATGAACTCCAGTTAGAAATGAAATTAACAGTATGTACTGTAAGTAATCAGGCGTTGGCACAAAAATGAAATTTTAATGTGGAAAAAAATCAAGCTAATACAAAGTTGAACCTATATGTGTATGTGAGAAGAGACGAGAGTCCCCTTTTGCGGTGTCTTCAGGACGTGTGTTGCTCCACGAGCCCCTCGGTGGAGATCTTGTGAGGTAGTGGTGATTATTTCAGGCAGTCAGAGTCGTCTGTGGTGCTTCTTCACACGGCTGCCGTGAATCCACTGTGTGTGTGAGTCTGTGAGAACAGCTGTGTGAGTCTCTGTGATTACAGTTGTGTGTTTACTGGAGGCAGCGACTCCCACCTTCCTGGGATTTAAACTTTTCACCAGCACTGTATCACCTGGGATGAAAGAGTGAGTAGGCGTGTCTGTAGGCAGAGGGAGAGACGCAGAGACATTACCATGAACACTGTTCAGTTTTTCACTGAGTGTTTGTGTATAATCACCGACAATCACGTCCAGATCACCTGTAAGAGAAACACCGGGGTCACCTTTTACCCAGAGGGGGGGGGACGCTCGTCCCATTATAATCTCAAAGGGTGAGAGTTTGGTTGTAGAATTGGGTGTCGTTCAAATTTCACAAATCACAGACGGTAACAGATGAACACAGTTCTTACCTTTATACATCATGACTTTGGTCAGGCTGTCTCTGATTGTTCTGTTCATCCTTTCTACCACACCAGAACTTTGGGGATGTGAATTTTACAATCAATGCTTAAAAATGTCCACAAATTCTGTGTCACTTTGGAGATGAAGGGAGTGACTATCACTGTCAATAGATGTTGGAATAATTTATCTAGTAATAATTATTACCCAAAACCTCTTCATAGTCACCAGATGCATGACCTTTGACCTTCACTATAGCCAATTGTGAGGGAAGCAAACTAGTCTGTAAAAGATGAGAGACAAGATTATCATGTGAAATGGGCTTTCTGTCAGCTGATTTAAAACCTTGCATAGCCCAAATCTTCCCAGAATCGTGTGTGACACCATAAGCATAACGTGAATCAGTAAAGATAGTAACAGGTTGATTTTTAAACAGGAGACATGCAGGAGTAAGAGCGGTAAGTTCAGCAGCTTGAGCTGAAAGAAAAGTCAGCGAATAATCTTCTAATACAATATTGTTCAATTTACAGATAGAATAGACGCAGTAGGTCACATTATCATTAGGACTAGAACAAGAGACATCAACATAAATGTGTGTGACGTGCTGTAAAGGAGGAGAAGACGAGTCAGAGCGACTGCAGAGGTAGTGGTGATCTCATGTACACAGTCATGATCAGTCCAGTCTGGTTGGGTCTGATCAGGGACACAGAGTGACATAAGACGGTGTAAGAGGACAGCTGGAGTGTTAACACCTTTAAGAACAGATGCAGGAGGAGACAGGAAGACAGCAGCATGAAGATTTAACACCTTAATATCAGATCTATGAGGAAGAGAGGAGAATATATACAGTGTATATAATTCTCTTACAGCCTGTACATCGAGCTGCACACAACCAACATGTCTATGCTGTGTCCTTGAGCAAGACCCTTAATCCTCAACTGCTCACATGTATAATGAGATAAATGAAAGTCGCTCTGGATGAGGACGTTCGCCAAATGAAATAAATGTAAATGTAAACCTGTTGACTCAGTGCCAAACTGATGAGATAAACTTGAATGTAATAAATGAAATCTGAATGTTATTGTTGGAATTTGTGTCACAACATTTAAAACTGAATTTCATACTTACATTTCAAATTTTAACTGAATTCCATAAAATTCAGCTTCGATTCCAGGTAAACATTTAATTTTTACAATCGTACGATACAAGTGCAAAGTAACGTTCAACTTCAGATTTTTTGTGTTTCATTTCTAAATTCTCCACAACAATCTCCACAACTCCTTTTAGAGTTCATTACTCAGTGAAAATAGTGTAACAGTAATTTAACGTGAGATAATTGAACCTTAATGACCTCTGATGTTGTCGTCTATAAGCTCATTAAAAGGTTCACCACACGACTTTACTCTCCAGGTACAAATACACACTAAAGGTAGAAATGATGTTCCACCTGAGCAGCGAGACAGAGTGGCCTTATACTCTGAGCCTGTGGAGAAAATCACATTCTGATGTTTTGTAACTAAATTGTGCATTTTGTCAAAACTTCAAGGCCACAAATGAAGTATATGGAGATCACAAATGATGTGACTGTCGGTTTGTTTTGTAACAGCCTACAAAGGTCTGAGCCAAAGAAAACAGCTTACAGTTTTTTTTTGGATTGCTTAAGCACGATTTTCAAAACAGGACCCGTGTTCTCAAAACACAACACACAATTAGCACAACCGCACACCCAATTAGCAAAACGCTACAGATCCTTTGCATAATTAAACACTTGTAAAAACTATACACTTATGTCTACAAACCGCACTTTTTTACCATAAGACACACACGTTTCACATTTACTATACTCTGTTTGCACGAGTTACACTCTGCTGTGATAAACCTAACACACTTTTAGCACTTCTACTTCCCTATGATTAGAGTAAGCTACCGTCAACAAAGTACAAATATAAAGTAAATCCACCAAACACTACACAAGACCAATGTTGCACACTGAAGAAACTCATTTATTTCTCAACATGCCCAAAATGTTGACATGGAGAGTCATAGTACTGTAACAACATGTCACTTTACATATTGTACTGTAAGTTTACTGTTACAAAAAACAAAACAAAAACAAAACACTAGATATTGTCTCTTCGCCTAGCTGGATCTGGCCAGAGAATTTCATCAACATCGCAGGCAAGAAAGTTGGAAAGAAAGTCTTGAATGACAAATCCATCCTTGTATTGCTGCTACCTCTATCTGGTCACAGGCCTCCTCCATGGCTTGGATGAGCGGTACCTCAGCCTGGAGACGGAGATCGTATACCATCCACCGCCATGCTGAGAAAAACCTTTCTGTAGGGTTGAGGAATGGAGAGTATGGATGGTGAAATGTGGATGTTGCTGAAACCAGTTCTGAACCAGAGCAGAGCGGTGGAAAGACACATTGTCCCAGACAACAATGTATTGCATATGATTTGATTTGCTGCTGTTATGTTGTGCAATTGGTCCAAGAATGTAAGTATGAGTGCTGTGTTGTAAGGACTCATATGGGCCTGGCGGTGTAGGACCCCATTCTGTGTAATGGCTGCACAGAGTGTTAGATTTCCACCACGTTGCCATGGGACACTGACTATAGTCCTGTGGCCAATGACGTTTCTTCCCCTCCTTCGTGTTCTCGTCAGGTTGAACCCAGCCTCATCTACGTAAATGAACTCATGCTGGATCTTCTCTCCATCCATTCGTAAAACTACCTGAAGAACAGTGTCAGGCAAAATTGTGTAGTTGAGTGTAGATCTAGTCTACATATTACAGTACAGTAAAAGATTATGAGACAGTATGCAAGATCACGCGGCTAAAGTGAATTCATACAGTACCTCTGCATAATCATGCCGCAGTCAAACCAAACACACCATTCAACACAATTAACACTGTCAGACTCTTCCAGTAGAACTCAGGAGGCTGAATTAGATTAGATGAAATCAGACACTGTGTGTAAACATTTACATTAATTATCTGCTTTTCTGACTCTATGATCATTTCCATTTCCCTGCGATGGATTGGGCCCCGTCCAGGGTGTAGCTTAAGGTCAAAGGTCACATATGAAAGGGTCATTAACAGTGATGTGTCTTTCCTGTGAGAGTCTACAAAATGTCAAAATAATTTTGACAGCTTAAGGTCAGGGTGGTGTAGTGGTTAGCAGTGTCGCCTTGCACCTCCAGGGTCCGGGTTCAATTCCCAGCCAGGCTCCATTTCCCTAAAGTTTGCATGTTCTCCTCGTGCTTGGTGAATTTCCTCCCACAATCTGAAGACCTGCAGATTACGCTAATTGCCATTCACAAAATTGCCTGTAGTGTGTGTGTGCGATGGATTGGCACCCTGTGACGCTGTATACAGGATAAAGTGGTGTAGACGATGAGTGAGTGAGAGAGCTTAAGGTCAAAGGTCACATATGAAAGGGTCATTAAGAGTTGTCTCCTAACTGACATTCTAGGTGTTTAAAAATCTTATGTGACACACACACACACACCAGTAAACACATTAATTACTTTGTTTACCGCCCACCAGACAGAAACACACACGCACACAATACATTTAAAATGTTCTTTAACCATAATACAATATTAAAATAAACCATCTGTTAGAAGTTAATTAAAAACAAATAAACCATTTCACCCTGTTCGCTTGTTCCTGTTTGTTTCCTTTCATAATTCACTTGAAACATAACGATTTCACTAAATCCACTTTTTAGTAAAAGTGAAAAGACACAGCACAAGAACCCCCAAAACACCTCAGATCACACAAACACACACACGCAGGTTTTATCTCGAGTTCAGGCCCAAGTGAAGGAGGTCTTTACACAACCGGCAGAGGGAAAGTTCATGACCTGAAACCAGGAGACTGTGTGGTGGTGAAGGACCTCAGGAGAAAGAAGCGGAAGGTCAGGAGGTGATTGGGACGTTCCAGGTGCTCCTCGTGACACAGACAGCAGTCAAGGTAGCAGAAAGTGTGAAGTGGATCCACACCAGCCCCTGCAAACGTGTTCCAGAACCTGTGAACCTGGGAGAAGAGAACACAGAGGTGCTAACCCCTCCTGCTAGCAACAACACACCCACGTCCACACGCAAAGTGGATGAACGAGCTGTAGTGATATGAACGACACAGAACCACAACTCTCCTGTCAACTTCACTGTCTGTTACAAGAAGAAGTGGCGTTACATCTAATGTGAGATTTTTACATAGAAAACGTCAGCAAAGTTAATTACATTTAAATAATGAATATTTTTTTAAGTATACTGTAATAATATTTAGATTACATTATGGACACTGTAAGCACTTAAATTGAACATTTTAATTGTGAACAGCAATAAAAAAAATGCATGCATAAGAAAAAAACATATTATGTTACAAAAAAAATAACACTAATCATAAACACAGAATAATCACATGACCCATCAAACCTGCTTCATACAAACAGTTAATTTTGGTCCATGAATGTGTTTGTACAAGCAGCGACCACAACAAGGCTGATGTTTCATATATTTCATAACAGGACTGTCAGATTTGATGACTTGTGTCACTCCACTTGTCTGTGTTCACTCAGTCTGTGATTCACTGTGCACGATGAACACACACTTCTCACGTCTCTGAGTCTGTTTAATGTGTTATAACTAAATGAATGATGTGTTTATGAGCATGTTCTCTATTACCAACATGGAAATGCAGGAACACCGGAGTCTTCATCACACACAGATGTTCACCACACCCTGAATATAAAAGAGAAATGTGTATTAATAACCATAAACTGAACTGTGTTACTTCATGATCAACAGCATGTAATCATCTCTCCTTCAAGGGAAACATCATCATCTCCTGTTTATAATGAATCATTCAACATTTCTTCATTCTTAGTAACATCTGTGTTATAACAGGAACATGAGCAGATATTTACTCATCACATCACTGTTCTTATCCAATCACAGGATTTGGAGCTTTTTAAATAATCAACACTACTGAGTCATTTAGCTCTTGTTCTACATTTATATTTAAGTGCAGACTTTAAGAACAAGCTGAGGGGAATTTTACAGGAATGACAGAAGACACGGTGTGGAGGTCGGGTGCTGGAAGAAGTGCAGAGTGAGGAAAGTGGCTGCTTAAATACTATATTTGTAGCATAAAATATCATTTTAATTATCATATATGAACATTAAGAATTAAGTTTGCTGGCAGAAACAGGGAAAAGCAGAGATCATCTTGTTGAGACAAAAGCAGCAGTATGAAGTCAGAGATAGCAGAGTGTCACAAGGAGACGAGGTGTTCATTTACAATCACTCTCATGCACTCATTTGTGACATTTTGTAGACTCTGACTGTCTCCTTGTCTTCTGCCTTCACATGGATTTAAAATCAACTTTACTGAACACAAAACATTAAATAATTAAAGCATATTGTTAGACAAAAATATTTAAATAAAACAGTGATAACACTTCTAATTTGCTAATCTTATATTTATTGGCACTAAATAGAAATGTACAAACTAATGATTAATTACTTAAATAATTAGTCTTTTATTATTTCAACAATTATATAAATGTTCATTACTCACCTCAGTGTCTGTAGTTTGTAATGTTCATCATCCTTAACAGCAGAGAGCAGCTTCATTCCTGAGTCTCCAATATTATTCCCGTACAGATCCAGTTCTCTCAGGTGTGAGGGGTTTGATCTCAGAGCTGAAGTCAGAGCAGCACAGCCTTCATCTGAGACATCACAACCACACAACCTGTAGAGACACAATGACACACTCTTCATCACCAGATCATACACAGGAGTATAGAAGATGAAGGAATGAATAGTATTTATTATAATATATTATAATATTCATGTCTTGTGTAAACCAGATTACTTGCTGATCATTTATTATTAAACAGATATTGAGGAGTAAAAAATGTCTACAAATTGGATCCATCAGGTTCTACAGGTTTAAAAGTGAAATTTACAGTAAATAAAAATTCTACAGAAAGACTGAAATAAAGACAAAAAAGATTTCAGAAAGAAACATCCAAAAAAGTGTGAAAGTAAATCTGATTACATATTCTGCTTAATTTAATAAAATCTGTGAGATTAACAGTCGTCAGTTTTACACATTATTTTGTCCTCGTCTCAGAAGCAGGTGTAAATTAGCACAGTGTTGTTGCAGCGGTTGCCAGATCCCCGGTTTTCAGATGTGTCTCTCTGTGACTTACATGTTAATCACTTTTTGTTCTTTTGATGTAACATAACGAACACTGTATTATAAAAACACAGAGAAATTGTACATGAATGATGGACTATATTTAATTAAGCTTGGCACATTGACTAGCTATATATGAAGCACAGGTAGATTAGTCAGACTTGAAGTCTTTTACTCTTTCCTAGTCAAGTGTGGAAAGAGATGTATGGCTTCGAGGTCTGGGAGACTGGTTTTGAATTGACTCTATTGATAAGAGACCATAAGGACTGGACATGGCCTGCTGAAGTCTTAAGGAGGTTTGGAGTTCAGGGCTCAGTCTATATAGATGAACAGTCTATTCACAGAGAGGAAGTTCATTATCAGTTCAGATGAATTTACATATACAAACAGCTCTTGTCCACTTCAACTCTTTTGTCTACACAGATAATGTAAATGCATTTCCTCTCGTCTGTCTGTCTCCGCGTCTCTCTATGGCTGACATGTTAATGACTGATTCTTTTGATGTTCAGGACACAGCACCTGGACAAATGTTTAAATGTTCTCTCTTTACTGAGAATAAACAGAGATCTTCAGACATCATGCTTGTGTCTGTGTGTGTTGTCTCTCCTGGGGTTCGGGCCGGTAAGAGTATCGAGTATCATTGTAGCAAAGCAGCTTTACAGGATCAAAAGAAAATGATGGAAATGTTGTACGAAATGTGAGGAAATGTGTCTATCAATCAAAATGATCAGGTTGTAATAAACATGATTAGGAGAAAATCACACGCATACAACACAATCCCACTTTATATTCTGAAAGAATATTTTAAATTTTCCTTTCTTCTCTCCTTCTTTTGTATCAATATTATTTCCACTTTGACGGCACTTTCTACCTCAATTATTATTATTATTATTATTATTATTATTATTATTTGCTTTTGGCTTTCCTTCTTCAGTAATTTTCATCCCTAATGTAACTTTATGTTTGACTGCACAGTTAAATGTGTGTATATATTTTTAATCTGTTTATTTCTGTTGTTATTTTGTGACTTGATTCTGAGCTTCGGCAGTAAGAGTGTGTGCAGAAGACGTCATACATTACACATAATACCGCATGCTTTATTGAATTCTCTCTTAATCTAGTGTGTTATCCCTTTAATATTGTCGTGAATATAAATAGTGATGCAGTGTGTCGTGTTTGATTAAACTCGATGCAGATTTTGTAATTTTCTCTGTCCTCATAGAATATACAGAACCTGAGACATGCAGTGTGAGGTGTGGGGTGTGTGTGTGGTGTGTGTGTGTGTGTGTGTGTGTGTGCGCTGGGTGCGTCATGTGCATGTAAAGTGAAAAAAAAAAAAAAGTACCTTATTTACAAAATCTCACTCCAAGCTTCTCTGAAAAGTTGGCAGCTACACCACATATATTTTAGGAATAAAAATTAGATGGTAAATTTGTCATCAGACTTTATTATGAAAATAACAGAAATTATTAAACCACAGACATTTTACATTAAACATTTCTATGTGTATCGGATTTTAACATGTAATATATTTTTCAATCGTGTTTAATCAGCACTGTTTTCCTTATAATATCACTTTGTTAATTTTTTTACATTAAAAAAATTACATTACTTCCATCTACATTTAATACGAGGATGTTTGGCTCCTGAATGTTGCTGAACAGGTAAGGAGGCGATCAAAACCAATAATGAGTCCATAAATACACTTAAAAATCAATAATGACTCGATAACGGCGCTTAAGAATTGATACCAAGGCGTTTCTGAGGTGTTAATGTTGGAAGGGGCAGACGAATTTTTTTTGAACATGCTCCAACTTCCCTCCCGATATTAATGACTAATTTGCAAATAAAAAATAAAAAAATAAAATAATAATAATAATAATAATAATGAGTAAATTGGGCTCAGTGGAATGGGGGCTAAAACTTAACTCGGACACTCTTCTTCTAAACCTAACAATGTGCTTCCCTTCGTCTATCTGTCTCCGAGTCTCCATATGACTCACCTATTAATGACTTTTCTTCTTTCGAGGTGTGGGATGTAAGACGTGACACAGGGCACCTGGACAAAAGCTGAAATATACAGTGGACTCTACAGTCAAGTACGACTGTGTTGTCACATTTCAGTGGTTTGTGGATCAGTAGATCTTACACACAGACACTGCAGAACTGTTCATGACTTGTTCACTGTCACTGTTCACTGTCCAGTGACTTGTAGTTTTTAAACTCTTGTAAAGTGGAAGCACTTATTTAAAAAAAATGTAACCCTAACCCTACTGTATATTGTTTCTCTGCAGCAGAGTTTAACCTAAAGCAATTCGACATTATGTACTTTCAAACCCTGAGAGTCTGTTGTGGGGCTTTAAAACATCTCCAGCAGGAGCCATACAGGTAGAAGTTGGGGAAATGCCATTAAGCATCAGAAGAATAAAGCTAATGTTGGCATACTGGGTAAATCTACAAGAGCATGACACAGCGTACCCAAAGAAGGCCATCCTCAAACAGTGCTGGGACACAACAAATCCAATCTGCACAGCTTTGTATGGACAGGGGACACCAAAGCAAAAAGTCTAGGACTACAGAAGCTTGATACTGTATCAGTCCCTCAGTGCCACTATACAGCATCCACCATGGAGACTAATAACTTCACCATGTGATGTAAGGTGAAGCAGGTAGTAGTGATGGGTCGTTCATGAACAATTCATTCTTTTTGAACGAATCTTTAATGTGACTTAGAAAAAAGAGTAGTCTCGGAGAGTGATTCGTTCATTTCCTACTGGGCGCGCATGCGCAAAGCATCACAAAACCTCCGTAGGTTATGTACAGGAAACAGAAATGAGTCATTACATTTAAGTCTTTGGTCCGAATCGTTCTTTTGTCACGTGACTCCCATAGACGCCTTGCAGTGCAATAGATTCAAAAGAACGAACGACTCAGACTAGAAGATATGATGGTGAGCTGCTCATTCTGTTTATAATACATCCTTAGCTTCATTGTAATATTTTCATTATTGGAACTATAGCCAAAATTAGTGTATGTTGACGTGTTGGGGGTCTGTTTATTGAAAATTTAACATTTTATTTCATTTCTGGTCAAAAGAACAAAATGAACTAAATGACTCAAAAAAAGATTCGTTCATTCTGATGAACGAGATTCAGAACCGACTCACTAAAATGATTCAAACTTCCCTTCACTAGCAGGTAAAGTAGAAAATATACTAGGGAGAAATTACCTGGAAAATTTATAATAAACAAATTGAGCTGGTTTAACAGATAAAATCTAAAACAGTGTTTTTTATCTTCTTCTGTGCCGTTACATGCAATGTCTGATGTTCCAGTCCAGTAATGCATCGATAAGCCTCCAAAAAAAACCTCAAAGAAGAAGCAGCTGTCTGCGTGGTGTGTTATAACAGAACTCACAAAGCTGAAGAAAACCAGATGTTCAATGTGCATCCTACACATCCTAGTGTACAGATTATATTATACATTTTTAAGCTGCTCTTTCATGGCCAGTGGTTGTTTGTAATTGTTTTGTTTTGCTTTCTGTGTGACAAATTACTGCTTTCTGAAGAATACAGATAAAACACTCCACTGTTGAAGTCCATGAAATAAATACATGACTCTTTACCTTTATTTAGCTTTAGTCTCAGCTAAAAGGCCTAATAGCATGGGATTAGTATTACCTGGGGACCTCGTGTGATTTACAAATTACCCCTCACATCTGAGTTTCGTGTGGTGCGTTTGTACAGGATGAGCGACGCCTGTGATTTTACTCACATTTACTTACTTATCTCCCAGATATGATGTTTTTCATACGAATAAATATTTTTTATTATATTACATACTATTTAGATTTATATTTATACCACATATTACAAATAATATTACATTTCATACAAATCAAGCCCTATTCACAATTTTATTACTTATTGTATGTTGTATAGTCATATGATCCAGAACCTAAAATACTTTCACTCCATCGCAGCCTCCATTCTGCGCAGAAGATAGAAAGGGAGAAAGGACACAAAAATCTTGAAAAGAATTATATACGACCGACAAATCCTGGCCAAATCACAGACATGCTGATTCATACAGGACTAATATCTTTACTTTAATATTTTTACTTTACAAATTACAGACATGGCCAATGCGCACAAGATTAAGATCACAGAAAACCTCCACAATTACTACACATGACTAGAGGTCCACAGGTACAGTAATACTAATCCTGTGTGATCAGGCCTAAAGTCAGTAAGGTTTTTCCTCCAGGGACTTGGGGCAAGGTTTGGCTTTACTGTAGATTACAGAACACATGCTTTCATTGTTTTGTCTCTCTGGAGCAACATCTGTCCATTAACATTACAGTCTATAAAGGTAAATGTCCCAAATAAAATTAAAACTTATCATGGAATTGGTTAAAATGCAGGTTTCAAAACAACAGTCATCACCAGAGACAATAAAGACATAAATGAGTGTGTGGATGATATTCTCATTTTACTACGTATTTGACTAGTTGTAACAGGAGGACTCCCATGCTAAGCATTGACATTCATGTCCAGTAGGGGGCGGTGTTGCACTGTTCTGCTGTGGGCTGGTATTGACTTGGCCTAGCTGATGTTCCTACGTGTTGTTCGAGTGTTACAAACTAGAAATCTGGAGTGACAGAACGTTGAACTGAAAAATTTATATTTTAGGCAGTTTTGTGTACATCTAGGGGAAACTGTAGTATTCATACAGTATTTGTCAGAATTGAATGAACAGGTTTTCTGATATTCTGTGAACTTTCCTATGCCTTGAAGTCCATACAAAACTGCTGCATCAGAAACAATGCCATAGCAGGTCACATGACCATTTAAGAAGGAAAATTACAAAAAAAAAAAATTTTTCTTAGGTTGAAAAGGCATGATGATTATAAGCAGCATCACATCAGGCCAACCTGTCAGTAATGCAGTCTCTCCTTTAACGACCTGCACCTAAAACCTCTGCTCTGATGAAGCTCCCATCACCCAACACTCTGCCTGGGCTACGACTATAAAAACAATCTAAACAATCATTTCACTACATACATAGTTAATAGTCAGTTGACAGGTGCCTTTATAGCAAGTACGACTGTTGTCTCTCACATTTCAGTGGTTTGTGTATCGTAGATTCTTACACACAGACACTTGCAGAATTGTTCATCAATTTCCAGTGACTTGTAGTTTTAACCATTTGTTAGTTTTCTTAGTAAATTGTGAGAACTATTTTTAAAAAATAAAGGAGTCTTTCAAGGAAGACGTGTCACCTGCCCACTGAACGTGCTACGGTCTGAAAATGAATTAGCTGCGCACCAATTCTATACTCCTAATAAAAGAATCTGTGAGGTTTCGTCAAATTGTTAAATGGTTAGGAGGAGTTACAGATAGAAGAAAAGTGTGATGATGCTGGATACTGAACCGATGGGACGATGGATAGTGAACCCTATGTGTCTTCGGCATGCGTCTCAAGTCAGGACACACATTACCAGATAATTTAAAACATCAGGGTGTTGTGAAAAGAGGTTGATTTTCAAACAATCCCTCAAAATATCTCTGCTTGCGCACTGGCATTTAACTTCTCCCAGTAAGATCCCTTTTACTTTAGGTTTACTCGTTCTTTCATCTCGAAAGAAAAACAACCATGTCACAAATCTTAGAACAATAACAAGCCGCTCTGCAACTTCTGTGTCACTCTCAACACATCTTGTTCAGAAATCACCAGGGCAACCGGATCAGCATTAAAGCACAAAGAGTGCAGTGACTTCCCAAAAAGCACGCAGTAATAAAAAACAGTGTGATGTAACTCCACATTCTCTATATTAAACATACAGTAGTGATGATGCACTGTGATCTCCTCTCATACACACACCTATTGATCCTGTTCTCAACTTCAGCTCTGTGTTACTGAGTGTATTTCATTCAGTGAATTTATTTATAGATTATTCATGATTTAATGTGAAATAATTAAATACCATTTAAGATCTCAGTGAGAGAACTATTAAGAAAGACTGCATGGTTTTAATACTGCTTCTATGATGCAGATCTGGCAACCCTGTTTATAGCAGCTAGATGGAGACGAATGTTCACTGACAAAATAAACATTATTTCAGCTTTAGAGACCAATAAAATGTTTCTCCCATTTGCAATTTCCCTGCTGCTTTTAAGGTCAGGTGGTGATGGAGTTCACCTGAACTGGGGTAGTTAATTGGTTTGGTTATAAATAGCTGGTTGTTCTGGGAAACTGGGTCGAACATTAAAGATGTCATGTGGGTATTTCTTTGTTTGTTTTTTTCCCTTTTGATTTGGTTTTGTTTAGGTTTCAGTTTGGCTCTGTTTTATGAAGGGTCTTAGATGTTTGTGATGAGTGTTGTGAGTGCTTTTGGTAACTTCCTTAAGACCTAGTGAATGCTTAAAGCCTAGTGAATGCTTAGGACCTGGTGTATGCTTAAAACCGAATGTTGGTGTTCGGGTTAGGGGTAGGGTTAGGGTAACCCTAACCCTAACCCTAACCCTTGGTGTTCGTGTGTTAGGTTTTGAAAGTCCTGAGTGTTTGTGTTTAAAGAGCCTGTGTTTTAAGTTTTGAAGTCTGTTAAATAACAGATTTTCTATGTTGGAAACAACCTCTCTGCGTCTATGCCTGCCCTCTTGTGCCCACGGCAGTCAACATCCGCCCGAACTATCAGTAGTACACCTAAGTTCGTGACACCTGTCATATTTTAAACAAGCTTTCCTGGGTTTCTCTCTGGAAGGAAGGTAATTAAAAAGTTTAGCGTTTCCTTGTCTTCAGCCGAATAAGCTTTGTTCATGTCTTAGAGTAAAACCTCATCTTTCAATCTTCATTTAAGACTTACTTTAAAGTTGATGTGTTTGTAAAATTGTTATTATTCTGATTAACAATATAATTTAAAATGATCAGACTGAGTCTTATATTGTGTTTCTCTCAGCAGATGTGTGTATATTTACAGTATATTGCTGCACGATCAAAACAGTAAAAATATAAGCATGATGAAAATCAAAACTCTTTAAAAGATGATGAGAAATATTCATCAATATACATAAATCTTTTATATTTACACAGGATTAATAAGTCTCCTGGGTTAGACTCCAAGCCCCCTGTGACCCTGTGCACAGGATAAGGAGTGTAGAAGATGAAGGAAAGAATAATATTCATGTCGTGTGTAAATCAGATTACTTGCTGATCATTTATTGTTAAATAGATATTCCTGAATTATAAATCTAATGGAGAGTAAAAAATGTCTACAAATTGGATCCATCAGGTTCTACAAGTTTAAAAGTGAAAATTCACAGTAAATAAAAATTCTACAGAAAGAATAAAGACAAATAGTCGAATGTGCTGAGGGATTTGTTCATTTCAGAAAGGAAATATTTTAATCTAAAATGCCTCTGGTTTGACCATTCCTGTTAATTTCATAATGAAGTTTGATGACAAATTTATCATCTAATTTTTATTCCTAAAATATGTGTGACATAGCTGCCATCTTTTCAGAAAAGCTCGAAGTGAGACACGTGACACCCCATCTCACACACACACACACACACACACACACACACACACACACACACACACACACACACACAGGAAAGAAAATGAAAAATAAAGATCCTGAATATAAAGTGGGATTGTGCTGCAGGTATGATTGTAAATCTCTCTCTCTCTCTCTCTCTCACACACACACGCGCGCGCGCAAACACACACACACACACACAAGCGTGTGATTTTCTCATAATCATGTTTATTAGCTTTTGAGTGTGGTATGAATATTAAAAGTGTCACATGATTAACCTCAATACAAATATGTTAATGTGACTGTAAATACTGACTGTATTTCCCTCTTGTGATAAAACTATATCACTCCTCACACTGTTTTACAGCAGGCGTATCTGCAGCTTCTGCGTGTGATTGATGTCTTCATACAGCTGTAAATGTTTGTTAATTACAATCGTATTACGCAAATAATGAAATTATATTGTAGCAACACAGAAAACACATGTACATAAGTGGGTGACTCATTTAACCATTAAAATATAAAATGTGTAATTTTGTTATATTAAAAAAAAGCATAAAAATATGGACAATACTGCTCTCACAATGTGTCATTTCAACATGAGATTTTTTATTTATTTATTTTACTTAATTTTCTGCTGAAATTCTCATTACCGCAATGTGTCTGTCTGTGTTTGAATGTGTGTTATGTTGTAATTTAAACAAATTAACATAAAATAAAAAAATTAATAAATGGATGTTCTACTAGATTATTTTACATGACAGAAAAAAAAAATTGCTGAATATTTATTTATTATAATACAAAAAAAAAAGTAGGAAAACGAAGTGTCCATGCCTGATGTTCTCATCCTCCGCAACACTTTTTCAGGACTGTTTAAACACACATACAGAATGTAAATAAAGTTTGATTATGAGTGATGGTAACAGTAACAGTTACTTCAAGATGGCTACCAGGTCAGATCATCTCTTTATATCTCTCCAGTTAAATATGAAACATTCAGATCGAACTTTGTACGATGATTTAAGTAGCACCGGTAAGGTGTCAGGGCCAAGACAAAGCACGTAGACAGTCCGAAGGAAAGGCAAAGACCCAGCCTCTGTCTCCCTGGACGCCGCCGAGAGAGAAGAAGAGAGAGCGCGGCACGCTATCCCTTAAAGCATGCGCTCTCAGGTTAAGTATAAAGTTTAAAGGCACAAAACTCTCAGAAATCCTCGCTAAGAGCAAAGTCCCCAAGAGAATCTTCAGTTAGTTCCCAGAGCCTCGTCTGGTCTCGCGTGGATGGCGGAGCTCTGTTTATTCTGTGTTTTCAGTTTTCTTTTGTTTCCTTTTGCTTTACTAATTATTAATCCCACGCTATCTCTCAACAGGAGGGTCTTCTCGTGAGTTTTTCCACAAGCACTCTCACAGCCTCCTGTTTCATTGACCCCGTCAGAAGCCCTGTGTTAGAGCTCTTATAAATATTATTACATCTTGTGCTGCAGCGCTCAAAACCACACCACATAACAAAGTGAGTTTACCAATATACAGTACTCACTCTCCCTCCTCTGGACATGTCCAAACCATCTTAATCTGGCCTCCCTAACTTTGTCCCCCAAATGTCCTTGTTCCTGATGTACTTGTTCCTAATCGTGTCACTCCCAATGAGAACCTCAACCTCTCAACTCTGCTCCCTCCAGCTCTGACTCCTGTCTCTCAGTGACACTGTCTCTAAACCATACAGCATGGTCGGTCTCACCACTGTCTTGTATCTTCCACTTCATTCTCACTGATATTTTTTTATCACACAGAACTCCTGACACCTTTCTCCACCCATTCCAACCTGCCTGCACTCACTTCTTTACCTCTTTCCCACACTCTCCATTACCCTGGACTGTTGACCCCAAGTACTTAAACTCCTGAACCTTCTTCACCTCTTCACCCTGTATTCTTAATGTTCCACTTCCCTCCCTTTCATTGTACAACTGTTGTGTAGCACGTTGTTAACAATTAATATACATGTGACAAGTTCTGACAAATCAGAATGTGCTAGTTGTCCTTGTTGGTCATTTTTATGCCATGGTAAAATGGTTCATGTTTTTTACATTTCAGGTACAAGTTAAAATTTTACAAGTTTATCCCTGTTTTACTTTATCCCTGGCTTTTCTATATTTGAACCACTACAAAATAAAAGTTTTAAACTTGAATGCATGACTGTGCAAATATTATCAGTTTGTTTTTGGCATGATCTCAGACTAGTATACTTATTATCATTACCGAAATAATAAACCTCATTTCTGAAACCTATACTGTAGACCTATAGCCTACAGTGGAACCTTGGATTGTGAGTAACTTGGTCTGCGAGCGAGTTTTAAGACAAGCAACATTTCTAAATAATATTTAACTTGATAAGCGAGTGAGCGCTTTATTCATGAGTAGTACATGTGCTTTGTCTGCCAAGCGTCACATGATCACAACTAAGCCAATAGTTCTTCTTTCTCATGTGTGTGTGCTTGAGTGTCGTGTGTGTGTGTGTGTGTGTGTGTGTGTGTGTGTGTGTGTGTGTGTGTATGTGTGCATGTGTGTGAAAGCCATCCTATACAGTAGCAGTGTTCTTCCTTCTCTCCTCTCGTCTTACTTAAGCTTCACACACACACACACACGCACGCGCATTAACAGAAACACTGCTCTGTCGGCATTCTTTTCAATGGTAAAGGGCAGGTCATTTATTTTTGTTACTTTATATTTTGTATTCATTATTTTTGGGTTGTGGAACGAATCATCAGAGTTTCCATTATTTCTTATGGAGAAAATTTGCTTGGATATACGAATGTTTTCATTTACAAGCACAATTCCGGAATGCATTATGCTTGCAATCCAAGGTTTAACTGTACAGTACTTCATTACCACAACAGATGTTCATTGGGTGTTAATTTAATTAATAGAGAAATAGTACTATTTTAAATGCATCTGCAGAATCTACAAATGATGTTCTTTCAGGTTTGTCACATCATTAAAAAAAATGTTAGCTTTTATTAAAATATATATAAAAAAATATTATTCTAAATTGTGGAAGATGTTGAAATAATAACAGAAATCAATAAAAAAAAACTTTGAAATTAAAACTTCCAGTAACTGTGCACGACTATTAATAATCCATTTTTGAAAAAGTAAAAATGTATTTGCTTTCTAACAGTGTTGATTGCGGTAATGAGTATTTTTAGGACTTATTTTGGAAATAATGTTCAAAAAAGTGTTAAATGGTAAGTTTTTAAATTAATGTTTACAGAAACTTCAGACCTTGCTGCTAATGTCTGAAAAAAAAGTTAATTTAAGCATTTTTAAAATTTTCATGCTTTAAATTTTTTAAACCAAGATTTCATGAGAATCACTCAAATGGTTCTCGTCTCCAACACAACGTATGCTTCACGCTCCATTCACATGCAAGATTTATGTCAATGGCTCTATTCAGATGTAAGTAAATCCTAATTGCTGCATTGTTTTTTTATTTGCCTTCTTTTTTTTTTTTTTTCACGTACTAGTGTGCCCGATGCCCGTGCCCAAGAGAACTTGAAAAAAGGGCTTGAATAGAGAAACTAAATAAAATCTTCAATACTGATGTCCTGAGAAAATCACTCGTCACATAAATCATCATTCTTTTTTGCTGTTTGTATCCAGCATTGAATAATTATTTGACCACGAATGGCTGGAACGTGGTTGTGACTGTATGACTGAAATAAAGCTGCTCACATCACACGAGAACACAATAAAGCTGCTCACATCACAAACATTTTCACTTTGTAAAAGGCGATATGAACAACTATCAGAAATTATGATTTCTGTCATAAAAAATGGCAACTTTTGCAATACAGACAAAATGCTAAATCAATACTAGTACCCCAGAAAAACAACATGATGAAAATATACTCGCTAAATAAACACATCAATGATGATGAAAACATCAATCACACGCAAAAGCTGCATGCAAATGTAGCAGCATTAAACAGTGTGGGCAGTGATATATAGTATTATCCATGTACATGTCAGTATTTACAGTGACATCAAAATATTTTAGTTTAATAATGTAGTAACTTTTTACTCACTCAATCACTCATCATCTATACCGCTTAATCCTGTATTCAGGGTCATGGGGGACCTGGAGCCTATCCCAGGAGACTTAGGGCACATGGCAGGGTACACCCTGGACAGGGTGCCAATCCATCTCAGGGCACAGACACACACACACATATACTCACTCATTCACACACTAAGGGTAATTTGGGAATGCCAATTAGCCTAACCTACTGTACATGTCTTTGAAATGTGGGTGGAAACCGGAGAACCCGGAGGAAACCCACCAAGCACGAAGAGAACACGCAAACTCCATGCACACAGAGACAGGAATCGAGCCTGGCCGGGATTCGAACCAAGGCAAGGCGACAGTGCTAACCACTACACCACCGTGCCGCCCTATTAAAATAACAGAAATTATTAAATCACAGATATTTTACATTAAACATTTCTATGTGTGTCGGACTTTAACGTGTAATATATATTTCAATCGTGTTTGATCAGCACTGTTTTCCTTACAATATCCCTTTGTTAATTTTGGATGTTTGGCTGCTGAATGTTGCTGAACAAGTAAGGAGGCGATGAATATCAATAACGAATCCATGAATACACTTAAAAATTAATAATGACTCAATAACGGCGCTTAAGAATCGATACCAAGGCGTTTCCGAGGCGTTAATGAACATTCTCCAACTTCCCTCCCGATACTAACGACTAATTTGTGAATAATAATAATAATAATAATAATAATAATAATGAGTAAATTGGGCTCAGTGGAATGGGGGCTAAAACTTAACTCAGACACTCTTCTTCTAAACCTAACAATGTGCTTCCCTTCGTCTATCTGTCTCCGGGTCTCTGTATGACTCACCTATTAATTACTTTTGTTCTTTCGAGGTGTGGGATGTAAGACGTGACACAGGACACCTGGAAAAAGCTGAAATATACAGTGGACTCTTGCCACTGTCTTGTACATCTTCCGCTTGATTCTCTTATTTGTTCACACAGAACTCCCAACACCTTTCTCCACCCATTCCAACCTGCCTGCACTCGCTTCTTTACCACACTCTCCATTACCCTGGACAAGTACTTAAACTCCTGTACCTTCTTCATCTCTTCACCCTGTATTCTTACTGTTCCACTTACCTCACTTTCATTGTAGAACTGTTGTGTAGCAGGTTGTTACATGTTCTGACAAAACCGGAATGTGCTATTTGTCCTTGTTGGTCATTTTTTTTTAATGCCATGGTAAAATGGTTCATGTGTTTTACATTTCAGGTACACATTGAAATTTTGCCCTGTTTATTTCTGTTTTTCTTCATTTTTTTTGGCTTTTGTATTTTTGAACCACTACACAATAAAACTGCTTTAAACTTGAATGCATGACTGTGCAAATATTATGTTTTTTTTTAGTATTTATATTTTTAGTATTATCATTACTGAAATTATATATAGTGGAACCTTGGATTGCGAGTAACTTAGTCTGCAAGCACTTTTCAAGACAAGCAAAATTTCTAAATGAATTTTAACTTGATAAACGAGTAAGGTCTTTATATACGAGTAGTACACATGCGCTTTGTCTGCCGAGCTTCACATGATCACAACTAAGCTTCTTCTTTCTCATGTGCATGTGTTTGTGTGCGCATGTGCGCGTGTGTGTGTGTGTGTGTGTGTGTGTGTGTGTGTGAAAGCCGGCCTAGTTTCCATAATTTTTTTATGGGGAAATTTGCTTAGATATCTGAATGTTTTGATATACAAGCACACTTCTGGAACGAATTATGCTCGCAATTCAAGGTTCAACTGTACAGTACATCATTACTGCAACAGATGTTCAATAGATGCTAATTTAATTAATAGAGAAATAGTACTTTTATTTTAAATGCATCTGCAGAATCTACAAATCATGATCTTTCAGGTTTGTCACATCTTTTTGAAAAAATGTCAGCTTTCATTAAAATATTTTAAAAAATGGTTGTAAATTGTGGAAGGTGTTGCAGTAATGAGAGAAATCAATAAAAAATAAAAAAGTTAAAACTTTAAGTAACTGTAAAATTTATTTGCTTTTCTTTATTTGCTTTGTTGATGTTTTCAATGTTGAGTGTTGCGGTAATGAGAATTTTTAGAACTTGTTTTGGAAATTATGTTCAAAAAGCTGTTAAATGGTAAGTAAACTTTTAAAGGTTTTAAAGGTTAAAGTTAAGTGTTTTTTTTTTCTATTTTATTTTACCTTATTCTGTTGTTTCTTATTTTTTAACTTTGTACTGTCCACTTGCTGCCATGGCAAAATTTATTTCCCACTTGTGGGACTAATAAAGGTTTATCTTATCTTAAATTAATGTTTACAAATACTTCAGACTTTGCTGCTAATGTCTGAAAAAAAGTAAATTTAAGCATTTTAAATATTTTGATGATTTAAATTTTTTAAACCTTTTAAAAAATGTATTTTAAGATTTTGCGAGAATCACCCAATGGTTCTTGTCTCCACATGCGTTGGAGACGCCCCCTTCCCGCGCTTCAACTCCATTCATATGCAAGGTTTAAGTTAAGGGCTCCATTCAGATGTAAGTAAATGCTAATTGCTGCATTGTTTTATTATTTGCTTTTTTTACACATACTATTGCATGCCCGATGCCCGTGCCCAAGAGAACAAAAAGAGCTTGAATGTAGAAACAAAATAAAATTTTGTCCAGAGAAAATTACTCATCACATAAATCCAAATATCACAACAATCAAAATATTATTCAAATAATAATCATCATGCTTTTCTGCTATTTGTGTCCATCATTGAATAATTATTTGATCATGAATGGCTGGAATGTGGTTGTGAATTCATGAGTGAAAAAAAGCTGCTCATATCACGCACACTTTCACTTTGTAAAAGGTGATATGAACAGCTTGATTTCAGTCATAAAAAATGGCAACTATTGCAAAGCAGATGAAATGTAGAATCAATAATAGTACCACAAAAAAACAACAAAAATATATACTTGCTAAATAAACACATCAATGATGATGAAGACATCAATCACATACAGAAGCTGCTTTATGTTTGACTGCACAGTTAAATGCGTATTTATATTTTTTATCTGTTTATTTCTGTTATTTTGTGACTTGATTCTGAGCTTGGGCAGTACGAGTGTTTGCAGGAGACGTCATACATTACACATAATACTGCATGTGTTTTGTAGGATTCTGTCTTAATCTAGTGTGTTATCCCTTTAATGTTGTCGTGAATATAAATGATGCAGTGTGTTGTGTTTGATTAAACTCAATGCAGATGCTGTAATTTTCTCTGTCCTCCTAGAATATACAGAACCTGAGCCATGCAGTGTGAGGTGTGGGGTGTGTTGGGGGCATCACGTGCATGTACGCGCAAAAAAAAAAACATGACCTTATTTACAAAATCTCACTCCAAGCTTCTCTGAAAAGTTGGCAGCTACACCACATATATTTTAGGTATAAAAATTAGATGGTAAATTTGTCATCAGAATTCATTATTAAAATAACAGAAATTATTAAACCACAGACATTTTACAGTAAAACATTTCTATTGTGCATCGGACTTTAACGTGTAATATATTTTTCAATCGTGTTTAATCAGCACAGTTTTCCTTAAAATATCACTTTGTTAATTTTGTCATTACTTCCATCTACATTTAAAATGAGGATATTTGGTTGCTGAATGTTGCTGAACAGGTAAGGAGGCGATAAAAAACAATAATGAGTCCATAAATACGCTTAAAAATCAATAATGACTCGATAACGGTGTTTAAGAATTGATACCAAGGCGTTTCTGAGGCGTTATTGCCGGGAGGGGCAGCCAAGATTTTTGAACATCCAAACTTTCATCCCAACTTTTTGTGTGAGTGGAGAAAAGCCCTTTTTTTTTGTGAAATGCTGTTTATTTTGTCAGTGAAATGCTGCATTTGTGAACGGGCAGCATTTCCCTGCTGCTTTTAAACCCTACAGCTCAAACACAGTGCATTTAGTTTGTGTCCCAGGTGCAGTTTGTGTGATTAGTTACAGTGTTTTAGTAAATTTCACAGTCATTTCAGACACACTGCAGTCACATCAAGTCATGTTTTGCTCTGCAGCTTCTCACATACGAACATCTGACCCAAAGACTCTGTGACAAATCATCAGTGTGCAGTGAAAAGAAACAATCTTCCTCCTCAGGACATTGATGATGAACCTAAAACTTCTGCTTCAGTCTCACTATTAGAGAATGTGTCTTACTGAGGAGCAGGTCATGTGACTCTCAGAGAGATGATCTTACCCCAGTGTCTCCAGTTTACAGTGAGGATTCTCCAGTACAGCAGAGAGACCCTTCGCTCCTGAGTCTCCTACATTATTACAGGACAGATCCAGTTCTCTCAGGTGTGAGGGGTTTGATATCAGAGCTGAAGTCAGAGCAGCACAGCCTTCATCTGACACACCACAATTATACAACCTGTAGAGAGACACAATGACACACTCTTCATCACCAGATTTTAATCTTCATTTAAGACTTACTTTAAAACTGATGTGTTTGTAAAATTATGTTATTATTCAGAATGACATCACCTGTTTCTTCTAATTAGTAATGTAATTAGAAATGATCACACTGAGTCTCATATAGTGTGTTTCTCTCAGCAGATGTGTGTATATTTACAGTATTGTTATATTGCTGTACAATAAAAACAGTAAAAGTCTGAAACATGATTGTGACACAGGGCACCTCGTGTGCAAAATCAAACTGGTTTTTGCATGTTGAACCTCTCATGTGTGCTCAAGCTTATTTTTGTATAACAGCATGCTACTGCTGCAATAAGAATATATTCAGGGTTTATTACTCATGTATTTGTAACACAGTAAAAAATTGCTTGTAATGTTCTCATAATACATTAATGATATACTTTAATTTCTTTTATCACTATGTCACTTGTGTACAGATAGAGTATAATGTAGAGTATAATGGTTTTACCGCCATGTTTCAGACCGACAGCATTTGGGTTTGTGCGTTTGCTGGCTTTTACCACTGAGTGGCGCTATATAACTATAGACCGGTGTCTCAGGACTTACTTCATTCTCTCAAGGATTAATGAGCCGCAGCTCCTTTAGAGCTGCACATAGTAGCGGATAAAATTAAGTGAAACATTGTAGTTAAACTTAATTTTAAATTCTGCATTTGTACTGTAATTTTAGTACTGTGATTATAAATAATTATATCTTATTAGAATCGAATTTAAGCAAAGTAAAAATTAACTGCCTTTGGATTTTGGTAGAAAAGCTACGCGTGTAGGGTGTATACGTGTAGTGTACGCGTCTTATATTTTGTGTTCTTTAAATTAAATATAGGCGTTTCTTATTGATGATGCATGGAATTTAAGCAAAGTAAATGTTAACACAGTGAGCCTTTAGATTATATCATGTGCAACACTGACGTAGCCAGAAAACAGACTCTGAGTGTGCATCATAAAAAGTCTGTCAGATTATTGTGCAAAAACTATATAATAAAACTATCTAAGCTACATAGTCTTTATAAGATTCTTCCTTTATTTAAGTGCACTCACAATGACGCAAAAACGATATGATTTTGTAAAATAATAAAAAAGTAAACAGGACGCGCTATTCTGTATTGTTTTCAGTGAACTTGAGCGCTTCCGAAAATGAACCGAAACTCTGCGTATACTCGACTCACACTTGCCTGACATGATCACCTTCATCACTACACCTGAAAACAAAGAAATCACTAATTTATCAATGACTTATTAAAATGGTCAGGGTCAGTCTTCTTGTTGTTTTTCCAGACGCATTAATAATCATTAGTCTACTTCTGCCAGTGCGCTCTGGAAAACTTTGTGCGTGCGGCTGAGCGCTGATTAGACTACGTATAGGAAGTTAAAGAGGAAGATCACGATGCTCAACATCCCGGAGCCCAAACCTCATTTAAATTAAATTAACAAATATTAAAAGTAAACAATAGCCCACGTTTATAAAAGCATCTTTATTTAGATTATAAATAATAATCCTGCATTTATTATAGGTGTGCCAGCTGCCACTGTTCTTATGCAGCTCTTTATCAGAGTAAATCATTCAGTAACAAGCCTGTAAATTTCCATGTAAAACACATCGGTACATCTGTATGAATAAATTAATATGATGAGAGAAGAGAGAGGTTGTGCTCGGACCACTGAGCTTCTACAGATTCTAAACTTGACATTGTTACTGTTTTTTAATCACTGGAATGGAAGAGGTGGAAAGTTTCCCCATAATAACATGCCTTGTATTGTTTTTCATTACTCTATACACAACCAGTGATTTTTATGGTATTTTACAAATGAAAAATACAAATGGAATTTTTTTTCTCATAAAATCTAAAATTAAAACATTCTATAAAAATACCAAAGAAAAATAAAGTTGCAAGCAACGATGAGGGCCAAGCACCCTGTGCCATCACCTCCTGGGTCCACTGCACAGCCTGTGTGTTATTTGAGTGTGTTAAAACATACAAAAAGCCATCGCCGCCCGGGTGCACCCCACAACCTGCACACATCACACACTATAGAGGGCTGATTAGGCCCTAAATATTTGTTGAGTGTGTTGGTGTGTGTGACATGTGAGGGTTAGTGTGTGTGAGAGAGAGACAGAGGTGTGTGTGTGTGTGTGTGTGTGTGTGTGTGTGTGTGTGTGTGTGTGTTGTAGGGATGAACAGGCCCCCAAAGTGAGCAATATCGATTACATTCCAGACCCCCTCTCCCAGCCTGCATGTCGCCATCCCGGTAATCTTATCTGATCCGCAAACATAACAAATTTGCAGGAAACTTCACAAGGCATGGGACAGGAAGTTTGCTGTGCTTGGAGCCACACTAAGACAAGGTGCCTCGAAGTAAACCTAAAAACAAGGGTGTAAATCGGCGATCCGGTAAAAAAAAACGGTTTTACAGTTCAAGTCGCACTCTGACACTCTCATTGACCTCCAGAGCACATGGCTTTCAGTGAACAAAAGAGTCATACGACATGGACACTACTTTACACCATCTTTAATGTGTTTTTTAAAGTCTAAGCATTTGCCAGATCTTAAGTTACCTTGCTCATAATTGTTAAATACCAGATGTGGTATCATCCTCGTTGGCCTCCTTAGAGAGAGAATGTGTGTGTGTGTGTGTGTGTGTGTGTGTGTGTGTGTGTGTGTGTGTGTGTGAGAGAGAGATGCAAGTGTGAGTGTTAACATTTTTGATGTGTGTGTATTTGTGTGATATATTAGTATGTTTGCGTGTGTGTGTGTGTGTGTGTGTGTGTGTGTGTGTGTGTGTGTGTGTGTGTGTGTGTGTGTATGTGCATGCATGTGTGTCCGTGTGAGTGTGTTAGCATTTGTGATGTGTATGTGTGTGTGCAGAATAAGCCGCAGAAGCTGGAAAAAAAAGCATCATGTGATGTGACTGTTCGGCTTAACGAGCTCTAAATGTGTACCGAGTTTCGTGTGCCTACGTGCATGTGTGTATGAGCTATCCAGTAAAATCTTGTGTGGGGGCCCCCGGGCCACGCAACTCTCGGGCATCCTAATGGCAGCAGATTCCAACCTGCCTGCCAATTTTCATGAGTTTTTGGGCATGTTAAGACTCCCGAAAAGTCCAAAAGGGTGGGAAAAAAAATCCTTAGGAAAACAAGAGGGTCCTGCGCACCCTATAGTGCTTGGGCCCTAATAAGAAACTAATAATGTATATATACATTATTAGTTTCTTATACAGATGGCTCAAATCAGGGTACAGCATGTACAGGGACAATATTCTACATTCCACATTACAAGATAACAAATAAGGAAAGAACAACAGACCAATTATCAGAATATTCAGTTGAACTCACAGGTATACAAATAACACCTGAATGGATGATGAATTATCAAGGAGAGGTGATAACTGTATCAGATAGCACGTAAGTCATCACTAGTTTGGAAACAGGAAATTCATGTAGACAAAACCATCTAGATTATATCTTACAAACAGTGTCAGAATTATACCAGAAGGGTGTAAGGAGCTCTTTCCTATGAGTACCAGCACATGTAGGAGTAAAAGGAAATGAAGAAGCCAAACAAGCACTCAAAAGTGAAAATGTTTAAATAGAAATTCCAATCAGTAGAGCAGACATTTAAATGTTTTCAGACATAGAAAACAAAGAACACAAATAACATAAGGCAAGAAAGACAGGATGAAGTAGAAACAGGCAGATATTTGCACAAAAGTTAGATGAAAATGTGGTACGCCCAAATTGGTGCAACCACATTAGGTGATGTATGCATCTATAAACAGTAAAACATTTATGTCTTTAAATGAGGATTAACATTTTTTGTAATTCAGCGAATTATCATTAGTTATTTAGCAAGACATCCTGATCCTGTGATGAAAGGGAAGGGTGAGGAATAATGAATAAAACAACGGAGAGGGGGACCGGAACCTTTAATGCGGTTATTTGTTCCGGGGTGCTTTCGTCTCAGTCTTCTCACTCATTTCACAGGTCAGTACTGCATTTAAACCACCCAAGGATAAAGTTTTAGACTTTGTGTAACAAATGTATTTATTGGAAACCGCATAGTGAAGTTTTGAGCAACTTTTGAATAAGTTAAAACCGAGCCGCGTGTAATCTCGCGATGACTCGCGCTATTATCGCGAGAGTTCGCTCGCGTGCCGCTATTCATTCTGTTTGCACTGTAAACCAGATTTACACATTTTCTTTTGCCTTGAAGAGACATGTACCGCTCCAATTGATACTTAAAGTTTACTAATATGTGTTTACATGTCAATAAGCTGTTTTAAACAAGTTCATGATTGAGTGTTAAGAAAACTGCTGAGAGTTAGGGTGTTCCTTTCGTCTCAGTCTTCTCACTCATTTCACAGAAATCACAACTCTTTTTGTTATCGTGGTCACCGTGCCTGGGGCCCGTAACAAACTGTGGGGGCTCGTCCGGGATCTCTCCTCTTCAGTCGTCGAGGGGCAGATCCAGCGATACTAGAACCGTGACAACGAGTGGGCCACTATTTCAGCTCAGCCAGCCAGTGGGTGTCCAAGGAGAGACGACGATCAAAAGTGAAGAGGTATCGTTGCCACAAAAGGGAGCCAGGCTGCTGTAGAGACAGAATAGTGTGCACTCATCACGATAGAAATAGTAGAAATAATTGAAGTTAAACCAACAGAATGTCTACAGAGCGAAAGAAGCTGGCATGGAGCATCCGGAGGCGCTTGTTTGCACTCTCTAACATACAGCTCTTCGAGCTAGCCACGAGTATTGCTACAGACAATGGAGACCCAGTCCGGTTTAAACAGACCGATGAAGAAAGCTGTATGGACTATGTCACTGCCTACATTCAGTCTGACACTCTGCTACAACTAGAGGACGAGGGGTTGAGTCAGCTTCTGATGCTGAATGACGGAATAGACCAGCTTATTAAAAAGAGTTACACTGCCGAGTCACCAGTCAGTGAAGTAGCTGAAGAGGAGACACTCGCCACGCCCAGTCCCTATCCGTCGAACATGATATCAGACTCACCTCCATCATCTGATAATCCATTAGTAACGAATGGAAGAGGAGACACAGAAACACAATCAATAGCGGAGTTAAAAAGAGTGTATGAGGAACTGATGGCGCAGCTGAAGCAGCGTGAAGCCACAAGACCCCAACCTGCTACCACACCCAGCCAGCCAAGCCAACCACAAGTAAGTTCCAGGACACACGTCACTCAGGAGAGACCAGTCACTATACAAGACCTTTCCTATCTTCCTCGGAGAGAATTTAAATTATTCGGAGGGCAAATTGGAGACAACAGTTCGGATATTAGTTACAACAGTCTCACTAAGCAGATCAATGAGGGCCTAAGAGAAGGATTTGCAGAAGCAGAGATTGTCAGGGGTGTACTGAGAATTGTCAAACCTGGCACCTTTAGAGACATGCTGATGCTAAAAGATGAACTGTCAATTTTCGAACTTCAGTGCTTCCTGAGGTCCCACCTTGGAGAAAAAGCAGTAACCGAAATGTTCCAGGAGTTAATGTGTGCGAGGCAAGCCGATCAGGAGTCACCCCAGCAGTTTCTGTACCGCATGATCGGACTTAAGCAAAAACTCCTCTTTCAGTCCAAACAGGCCAACACAGACATTTCATATGACCCAAAGACTATACAAGAAGTCTTTCTTCACACAAGGTTTGGGCGTTAGGTATGCAGACTTGAGGCAAAGACTAAGACCACTTACTTTAAATAACAATGTTGCTGACGAGGAAATACTACGAGAAGTCACTAAAATAATTAGCGATGAGAATGAACATCAGCGCAGGTTAAGTCAGGTAATTCGTCAAAAGCCTTCACAAGCTCAGAGTGCTGTACTGGAAACAAAGGAAGCAACCACAGTCAAGGAACAGAACACTGCCCAAACAATTCAACATCTCGCAGCCCAGGTACAAACTTTAACTGACATGGTAACCAGTTTGATGGAACTGAAACCGGCGAATCAACATTACTTTTGCCCATCCCCAGCCACTCAGGCTCCTCCTTACCCCAACCCACACTCCTTTTTCCAACCACAGTACAGCCGTCTTCCCCAACATCCCACCACCCAACACATAGCTCCCTTAAAGAAAACGTCCCTTTGTCAAAAGTGCAATGAACAAAACCTCCAGGACTGTAGCCATTGCTTTGTGTGCGGCGAGTCTGGACATCGAGCAGTTGGGTGTCTGAAGCGGACAAAGTCTCAGGGAAACGGGAACAGGTCTCTGTCAAGGGACAGCCAGAGACCAGCACTGACCCCCCGTCCCAGCCTGTAAATCCTGCTCCAACTCAGCCTGCAAAACAACGTACCAGACATCAGAACCAGGGGCTTAGATGTCATAAGAAGGAACCCCAAACATACTCCTGTCAAAGTACTACAACATGCCAAGTTCCCTTAGTAGGTAAGAAGAGTACTTTAAAATGTTTGATTAGTGGCTACCCTGTAACAGTATTATTTGACTCTGGTTCCCAAGTAAGCATAGTGGACAGGCAGTGGGTTAAGAAGTACATCACCAACCACCCTGTGAGGCCTCTAAGAGAATTGCTGGATAATGAACTGGAGGTTTATGCAGTTAATGGCCAAGCAGTTCCATATGATGGGTGGGTTGAACTCACTGTTACGCTCGCTGGTCACGAAGATCCCAATCTTACTGTAAGTGCTCCATTCCTAGTCAGTCAGTTACCACTTCCTCAACCCTTAGTCGGAGCAAATGTGCTGGGGGTCATCATCCAAAGACAACAATCAGAAAAGGATGCTAGTGTTGTACTGTACGGCCTTCTACGCAGAGCTTTTGGAATTGACGAGGAGCAAGTGGCAGCCATGGTAAATTTCATACAGGTGCCGAGACTGATGGAATGTACTCCGGTCACAGTGAGTGTTGGAAAAGATAATGTTACTGTCCCGGCTGGGAAAGCGGTTCAAGTATGGTGCAGGGTACCTCAGAACTTTGACATCTCTGACCCCCCAGTTTTGTATGAACCTGTTGAAGATAATGCTGCTTTAAGACATCTGAGTATAGGAGAGGGACTCCTGAAAGTTAACAACACACAGAGACCCTATGTTAAAGTTCCCATATCAAACCACTCAAAAGATAATGTGTTCCTGCCAAGACGCACGGCTCTGGGAACAATCCAACATGTCGCCAAACTAATAGAAACAGAAACATTAGCAGCCATGTCGAACCAGGCTAACCCAATCACAATATCGGCCACAGGGATAGACAAAACCACCCCTCCTTGTGATCCTCCGCTTGAGCCCTGGCTGCCGCCAGTTGACCTTAGTCACCTCAGCCCAGACCAACAAAAGGCAGTCGAAAAGGTGCTATTTGAAGAGTGTCGGGCATTCTCTCGTGACAGTGGCGACATAGGGTGTATTCCCTCACTACAAATGAAAATCAGACTTAAAGACGACACACCAGTCCAGAGAGCCTACGCATCCATCCCAAAGCCCTTGTATAGAGAAGTAAAAGAGTATATCCAAGAACTGTTAGTTAAAGGGTGGGTTGTAAAGTCTCAATCCCCCTATGCAGCCCCAGTCATTTGTGTTCGGAAGAGGGATGGATCTCTACGTTTATGCATCGATTACCATCTCCTGAATAACAAAACTGTCCCAGATAAACATCCACTTCCACGAATCCAGGACCTCACAGACTCACTTGGAGGTTACCGCTGGTTTTCCATTCTGGACCAAGGCAAGGCATATCACCAAGGGTTCATCGCTGAAGGGTCAAGGTACATGACCGCATTTACAACTCCATGGGGCTTCTACGAGTGGGTGAGAATACCCTTCGGTTTGTCCAATGCACCGGCGGCTTTCCAACGGAGTATGGAGGAGATGCTTGATGCGCTGCGGGATGAGTGCTGTATTCCTTACCTTGACGATGTGCTGTGTTTCTCAAAGTCATTTGACGAACATGTCCAAGTTTTGCGTAAAGTTCTCATGGCCTTACAACGCCATGGAGTCAAACTAAAACCAGAAAAGTGTGAGCTGTTTTGCAAAGAGGTTCGATATGTCGGTCGCCTAGTGTCTGCGGATGGAGTGAAAGTGGACCCTAGAGACATTGAGGCAGTACAGTCACTCAAACACAGGAGACCCAAGACAGTAGGAGATGTCAGACAGCTCCTGGGATTTCTCAGTTATTATCGGACATACGTGCAGAACTTCTCACGTATTGCAAAACCTCTGTACGACTTGCTCCAAGTCAAAACTGACACATCCTACACCAAACCAGCCAGAGGCAGAACAAAGCATCCCCAACAGTCATCTCGAGCTCCAATACAATGGGAAAGTGCACACCAAGATATCCTGGAGCGCTTAATTGACATGTTGACTCAGCCACCAGTGTTAGCCTATCCCGACTTTACCCGACCTTTTATCCTTCACACGGATGCATCGCAGAATGGTCTGGGAGCGGTTCTGTACCAGAATCAGGACGACAAGACGAGAGTAATAGGCTATGGGTCACGTACTCTCACACCAGCCGAACAAAACTACCACTTGCACAGCGGAAAACTAGAGTTTTTAGCTCTCAAGTGGGCAGTTTGCGACAAATTTAAAGATTATCTGTATTATGCACCCCACTTCACCGTCTTTACGGATAATAATCCCCTGACATATGTTTTAAGCACAGCTAAGCTAAATGCTGTTGGGCACCGCTGGGTGGGACAACTCGCAGATTTCCACTTTGACATAAAGTATCGCCCAGGGAAAGTCAACATTGATGCAGACGTGCTGTCGCGTTGTCCGCTTGACATCGATGCCTTCATAAAAGAGTGTTCAGAAGAACTGGCACAGGACACAGTCAATGCAGTTTGGGAGGGGAACAGGAGAGCTAAGCAAGGAGACGTACCATGGGTTGCGGCCCTCAGCCTGGTTTCCTCAAATCAGCCTCTCCAAGAGCCACTACAGACTATCAGTCATGACGAACTAGTCCAAAAGCAAAGGGCAGATCCTGTGATTGGGAAAGTCTTAGAGATGAAGGAAAATTACATCAAGCTATCAGAAGAGGACCGAGCTACAACTGATATTGACACCAAAAGACTCTTAAGAGAATGGAGTCGATTGTATATAGAGAATGGCCTCCTGTATCGGAAGACCACAGAACGGAAACAACTGGTCTTGCCTGCCATTTACAGACAGGTAGCTCTCACACACCTTCATAACAACATGGGCCATGTTGGCGTGGAAAAGGTTTTGAGTTTGGCGAGGGAACGTTTCTATTGGCCTTTCATGAAACGAGAGATCGAGGAATATGTCACAAGGAAATGCCCCTGCATAAAGCAAAAGAAACCAGCAACACATGAGAGAGCGCCCATGGGCAGCATAACATCTAATGCTCCACTTGAACTAGTCTGTATTGACTTCCTCCACTTAGAGTCTTGCAAAGGTGGCTTTGAGTACATCCTAGTTTTGGTGGACCATTTCACCAGGTTCGCCCAAGCGTACCCCACCAAAAACAAGACAGCTAAAACAGCAGCTGACCGCCTGTTCAATGACTTTATTCCAAAGTTCGGATACCCAGCTAAACTCCACCACGACCAGGGTCGGGAATTCGAAAATGAACTGTTCAAATCTCTCAGACAATTCGGAGGTGTGAGCCACTCGAGGACTTCTCCATATCATCCACAATGCAACCCTGTCGAGCGAATGAATCGGACTGTGTTACAGATGCTTCGTACCTTGGGAGAAAAGGAGAAACAAAATTGGAAAGACCATTTGCCCCATGTCATTCACGCTTATAATTGTACCAAACATGAAGCCACCGGATTTCCACCACATTACCTGATGTACGGCAGACATCCTCGTCTTTCAGTAGATCTTCTTTTCGGCCTCCTGACGGAAAATGCTGAAACGCCACATGGATATGCTGATAAGTGGAAAGGGAAGATGGTGGAGGCATACCGTATCGCGAGCACCAACAGTCGACAGTCAAGCTCTAAAGGTAAAATGCACTATGACAAAAGGTGCAAGGGAGTAATGCTACAGCTTGGAGACAGAGTACTGGTGCGCAATTTAAGTGAGAGAGGTGGGCCTGGCAAATTAAGGTCTTACTGGGAACAAACTATTTACGTCGTGAGAGAGCAGGTTGGAGACAATCCGGTATATAAAGTAAGTCCGGAGACAGGGGGACGTCCACTCCGTACACTACACAGGAACCTGCTGCTGCAGGTAAATGACTTGCCAGTAGATATAGTACAGAACTCCACTATCAAGTAACAAGAGAGAGATAAAAGGTCGAAAGAAAGATCAAAGACCCCTGACCAATTACAAAGCCCAGAAATCAGTGACTCAGAAGATGATGCACCTTTCTATTGGTTTCGCACTCCTGTTAACTATCCTCAAATTGAGCAGCTGCACACAACTGAGCAAACTCACAGTGTGTCACGTCGCAGACCAGAACCAGACAAGAATTATCAACCAGAGCAAGAACGGTGCGTTGATGCTGAAAAGGAACAGATGATAAGCATGGATAATGTGGAGGGCACGAACTTACTGCTGTCGGATGATGGCCAGGAAGAACCACAGCTTCATGAGGAAACGGGAAGTCGAGAGTCCAGCCCCCAACCAACATCATGTCTTGGACCAGAACAGAACTTAAACCTAGAGGCATCACCCTGCTTGAGACAGTCCATCAGGCAGAGACGACCACCTAGGATATTCACTTATCCATCCCTGGGTCAGCCAGACTATCGTCCTTGCCCAACTGTGAACGCAGTCAACGTCCAGCCGGCAATGTATCCTTTATGGTATTACCATGCCTTTTCCCCACGACCTCCTATCCTTACAACAAACCCATATTTGCAGATACCACATGCCGTTCCTTACTTCTGAAGTGAAAGACACCAAATGACTATTCAGAGATACTGCATAAGAGACTTTTTGAGATGCTTGAAAGGTTACTAAGGTTACTTGTTATGATATGTATTGTCATCCGTCAGTTGTTAACTTTAAGTGTCAGGAGCCACTTTTATTGCTGGGGAGCGTGTGGTACGCCCAAATTGGTGCAACCACATTAGGTGATGTATGCATCTATAAACAGTAAAACATTTATGTCTTTAAATGAGGATTAACATTTTTTGTAATTCAGCGAATTATCATTAGTTATTTAGCAAGACATCCTGATCCTGTGATGAAAGGGAAGGGTGAGGAATAATGAATAAAACAACGGAGAGGGGGACCGGAACCTTTAATGCGGTTATTTGTTCCGGGGTGCGTATACTGATGGGACCTCTGGTTTCCGGTTAGACGTAAACTGGAGAAAGAATCGCATGGTCCTGTGTTCCTTTCGTCTCAGTCTTCTCACTCATTTCACAGGTCAGTACTGCATTTAAACCACCCAAGGATAAAGTTTTAGACTTTGTGTAACAAATGTATTTATTGGAAACCGCATAGTGAAGTTTTGAGCAACTTTTGAATAAGTTAAAACCGAGCCGCGTGTAATCTCGCGATGATCGCTCGCTCGCGTGCCGCTATTCATTCTGTTTGCACTGTAAACCAGATTTACACATTTTCTTTTGCCTTGAAGAGACATGTACCGCTCCAATTGATACTTAAAGTTTACTAATATGTGTTTACATGTCAATAAGCTGTTTTAAACAAGTTCATGATTGAGTGTTAAGAAAACTGCTGAGAGTTTCTCATGTATTATTTTGTTTACAGTTTTAATAATATCAGTATTGATAGCTGTATTTCTTGAGTATGATGTCACACCTGATGAGGTTACTGTACACCTTTATAGGCAAAGTCCCAGCTTGATAAAGCTAATTTCTAGCACATACAGAGCATTTCAAGTGTTCTATAATGCTTATGAATAATTAAAATGTGATAGCACTATGTCCCAGGGAAACCAATGCAAGATCGTATTGTTATTTGTAAGTTGTAAGGTTTCTGCCCAGAGTTGAGTAAATGTGCGACTGGAAGTTGTTGTACATCCAATTCATAAATTTAATTGTTGCAAATTCAATTTATTTATGTTTATATGAGATAAATATGCTGGACAGAGAATGCATTGATAGTGAAACATGTACTTGAGTTTAAGTGATTTAATAGACGTAAACTGGAGAAAGAATCGCATGGTCCTGTGTTCCTTTCGTCTCAGTCTTCTCACTCATTTCACAAAAATCACAACTCTTTTTGTTATCGTGGTCACCGTGCCTGGGGCCCGTAACAAAAATAAAAAAGGTAAAGTATGGTGCAGAAACAGAAGAGAGGAAATCATTACAGCACGATTAACACAGGATTAAACCACACAGTCTCAGCTCAGTAAAAAAAACAAATACACAACTGGAGAACATGAATATTGTGGGCAAATGGATACAGTAACACAAATACTGATGAACTGCAATAAATACAACAAGGAAGGACAGGATCTCAGAGAAACCACGCAAGAAGTTGGTCTAGAAATGTTAATAGAAATATACTAGTGGAAAATGACCTACAGAAAAATGCTCCATGTTGAAGATCATTAAATAAATGAGTTTTTTACCTTTATTTAACTTTAGTCTCAGCTCTCAGATCTCATGTGATTTAGAAATCACCACCCCAATTTTTCACGTGGCACATTTGCACGGGGTGAGCGAAACCTCTGATTTTACTAAAATTTACTTACTTATGCCTCAAAGATTATGTTTTTTAGATACAAATAAATAATACAATTATATTACATATTACAAATATTACATTCCATACAAATAAAGCCCTACTCTCGATTTTCCTCTTCCTGCACATTGTGTTGTTATATGGTGTATAGTGCTATGACCCAGAACACAAAATACTTTCACTCCAACACAGCCTCCATTCTTCACTGAAGATAGATAAAAAGGCGCACAGGAAAAAAAAATATACAACCCCAACAAATCCTGGCCAAATCTCTGGGTCTCCATATGACTTACATATTAATGACTTTTGTTTGTGTGAGGTTTGGGATGTACATGACAGAGGACACCTGACCAAAAGTTTAAGTATACTTTCTTTGCTGATAATCAATAGAGATCTTCAGACACATTGTTTTAAACCTTACATAACCTCACAGCGCACATCGTTTAAACATTCCACTGCATATCTTACTGCTTATGGTTATTGTACATGACAAATTACATTTGAATTTGATTTACGTGTCGGTGGCATTGTTGGTGGATGAGGCGTCTCTGTGTGTTAGAATTGTTGAGTAGCTCGATTCTGGTAAACAACATCGCATCAGAAACAATGTCATATAAGGTCACATGAACATTTAGGAAGAAAAATTACCAATAAGGTAATATTTTTAGGTTGAAAAGGCATAATGATTATAAGCAGCATCACATCAGACAAACCTGTCAGTAATGTAGTCTCTACTTTAACAACCTGCACCTAAAACCTCTGCTCTGATGAAGCTCCCATCACCCAACACACTGCCTGGGCTACGACTCTAAAAACAATCTAAACAATCATTTCACTACATATTCTAAATTTTTTTTTAAATGTTTACAAAAATTTATGTGTCTTGCAAAGAAGACGTGTCACCTCTCCAGTGAATGTGCTACGTCTAAAAATGAATTAGCTCGGGCACATCTATGCTTCCTAATAAAAGATCTGTGAAGGTTTGGTCAAATACACATGAATGGTTTAGGAGGAGTTACAGATAGAAGAAAAGTGTGATGATGATGCTGATGAGAGACGATGGATAGTGAACCATGGATGGAATGTGTCTCCTATGATTCTCAGTCAGGACACACAACCAGGTAATTAAAATGTCAGGGTGTGTGAGAAGGGGTTGTGTGTCTGGGTATTTCATCAACTCTTCAGCTACCAGGTCATACGGATTGAAGTTTTTGATCTCTACAAGTTCCTCAAAATATCTCTGCTTGGCTCTGACATTCAACTTCTCCCAGTAAGGTCCCTTTTCTTTAGGTTTACTCTTCTTCATCTCGAAAGAAACACCATGTCACAAATCTAAGAACAATAACAAGCCGCTCTCAACTCTGTGTCACTCTCAACACATCTGTGTCAGAAATCACCATGGCAACGGATCAGCATTAAAACAAAGATGGCAGTGACTTCCCAAAAAGCACTGCGGTATAAAAACAGTGTGATGTAACTCCACATTCTCTATATTAAACATACAGTAGTGATGATGCACTGTGATCTCCTCTCATACACACACCTATTGATCCTGTTCTCAACTACAGCTCTGTGTTACTGTATGAGTGTATTTCAGTCAGTGAATTTATTTATAGATATTCTTTATTTATGACAAAATGTGAAATAATACAAGACTATTTAAGAGCTCAGTGAAAGAACTATTAAGAAAGACTGCATGGTTTTAAAACTGCTTCTATGATACAGATCTGGCAACCCTGTTTATAACAGCTACATGGAGACGAATGTTCACTGACAAAATAAACATTATTTCATCTTTAAGACCAATAAAATGTTTCTCATTTGCATTTCCCTGCTGCTTTTAAACCCTACAGCTCACACACAGTGCATTTAGTTTGTGTCCCAGGTGCAGTTTGTGTGATTAGTTACAGTGTTTTAGTAAATTTCACAGTCATTTCAGACACACTGCAGTCACATCAAGTCATGTTTTGCTCTGCAGCTTCTCACATACGTACATCTGACCCAAAGACTCTGTGACAAATCATCAGTGTGCAGTGAAAAGAAACAATCTTCCTCCTCAGGACATTGATGATGAACCTAAAACTTCTGCTTCAGTCTCACTATTAGAGAATGTGTCTTACTGAGGAGCAGGTCATGTGACTCTCAGAGAGATGATCTTACCTCAGTGTCTCCAGTTTACAGTGAGGATTCTCCAGTATAGCACAGAGAAATTTCACTCCGGAGTCTCCTAATTTTTTATGGGACAGATTCAGTTCTCTCAGGTGTGAGGGTTTTGATCTCAGAACTGACGTCAGAGCTGCGCAGTATTCATCTGAGACACCACACCAGTACAACCTGTAGAGAGACACAATGACACACACTTCATCAGCAGATTTTAATCTTACGCCTTGTACAGTATACACCAAGTTGTACTTCTTTCTTTTACTAAATTCAGATAAGACAGAGATATTACTTATTGGCCCAAAAACCAGTACATACCAGCTCTCACAATTCAGCCTGCGTTTAGAATTACCACCAGCTCGACAGTGAAAGACCTGGGTGTGATATTAGACAGTAATTTATCCTTTGAAAATCATATCTCCAACATCACAAAAACAGCCTTTTTCCACCTTAGAAATATTGCCAAGCTTAGGAACATTTTATCTGTATCTGATGCAGAAAAGCTGGTTCATGCATTCATAACCTCCAGACTGGACTACTGTAATGCAATACATTACTGGGTGGCTGTCCTGCATCCTCAATTAACAAGCTGCAGTTAGTCCAAAATGCAGCCGCCAGGGTTCTCACTAGATCCAGAAAATATGATCATATAACCCCAATATTATCATCCCTGCACTGGCTACCTGTTCAGAATTTAGAATTAATTACAAAATAGCATTACTTATGTACAAGGCTCTAAACGGTCTAGCTCCCACATACCTAACCAGTCTTCTGATACGTTACAATCCAGGACGCTCCTTAAGATCAGAAAAATCCGGACTACTGGTAGTTCCCAGAATATCAAAATCTACAAAAGGAGGTAGGGCTTTTTCATATTTAGCTCCAAAACTTTGGAATAGCCTTCCTGACAGTGTTCGGAGCTCAGACACAGTTTCCCAATTTCAAAGTAGACTCAAGACGCATCTCTTTAATCTGGCATACACATAATTAATTTCTTTACCTGATACTCCAGTACATCTATCCTGAATGGCAACCACGCTAATTCTTTTCACCTGCTCTTTATTTTTCCACCCATCCCGAGGCATCTGGAGATTGTGCGAGCTTCAGTAGACAGAGGCCGACCCTGCTTTGACCCAGAGGCATCCAGAGAAGGACCAACTCCAGCTGGATTCTTCTTCATGTTGGTTTGGAGCTACACATGCTGCTCCTGTTCTGAGCTCCCAGTGATCCAGACCCCCATCTGCCCTCTGCACCTTCTGACTCATCCCTGAGCTGAACTGGACTTTGTGTTAATTTAAATAACTTCTGTTATATGGAACTTTCATCTGCATAACACACATGATGTTATACAATTTCTGTTATCTGTTATCACCCAGATGAGGATGGGTTCCCTGTTGAGTCTGGTTCCTCTCAAGGTTTCTTCCTGTTCCCATCTCAGGGAGTTTTTCCTTGCCACTGTCGCCGTCACCCTTGGCTTGCTCATCAGAGACAATCTCATTATCTAGTCACATTTTTCTTACACACATATACATTTCCATAAGTCCTCTTTTCATTTTGTTTTCATTTCTGTGAAGCTGCTTTGAGACAATGACCATTGTTAAAAGCGCTATAGAAATAAAATTGAATTGAATTGAATTTCATCGTCAGTCAAATACACTCCCTGTTCAATAATCAGAGAGTGAATTACAAATGAGAAATCAAAAAAAATAGATCAGATAAAGATTAAGTTTTGTGTTAAAACGACTCCAGGGCATTAAAATTCACTTACACCACTTCAGCGCCGTTATTTCAGCTGTGAAAATATGAAATAATCCCAGTAAAAATATTCAGATTTTCTCATTAATATCTACAGTGCATTGCAAAAGTATTCACACCCCTCGAACTTTTCCACATTTTGTTACGGTACAACCACAAATGTAAATGGATTTTATTGGGATTTTAAGTAATAGAGCAACACAAAGTGGCACATAATTGTAAAGTGGAAGGAAAATGGGTTAAAAATTTTACAAATAAAATGACATGTTTTAAACCTTACATAACCTCACGACGCATATCGTTTAAATATTTCACTGCATATCGTACTGCTTATGGTTATGTACATGACAAATTACATTTGCATACAGTATATGACGTAAAATCCTACACATATACATTTTTACATTTGTGCTTGTGATGTGACAAAATGTGGAAAGGTTCAAGGAAGGGGTATGAAAACTTTTGCAAGGCACTGCATTGGTGCAGGTGTTTGTTTACATTGAGAAATGTAAAGTAGATAATTAAATCCAGCACATACAGTCTACTACAAAAGTTTAGGCACCCCTTGATAAATAACAGATTTTGGTGATTTTTAATTGAAAAGATGTTAACACAGTCTCTCTTGAAAATTGAAAAAAAAAAAAAAGCACAATATTTTCATCAAACATTGATGCATAATTACTTTTTATGCCATAAATTGAACAAAAATAAACAATAAAAACATTATTATGGCACTGTGCAAAAGTTTTGGCACCCTAAGAATTCCAGAGTCTCAGATTCTTTTTACAAGGTTTAAGGTCAGACCTTAATCAGCTCATTAGATCTGATGCATGGCAACAACTGTCATTAGTAAATGGCAATTTCAATGCTTTACAAAAACTTTGACTCTTCAGACCTTGTGCACACACTTCTTAAGAAGGCTACAAGAAGATAGCAAAGCGTTGTCAGCTTGCAGTTTCCACAGTGAGAAATGTAATTAAGAGATGGCAGTTCAGGGGAACTGTGGAGGTCAAGATGAGATCTGGAAGACCAAGAAAACTCTCTGAGAGAACTGTTCATATGCTGGTCAGAAAGACAAATCAAAACCCTCATTTGACTGCAAAAAACCTGCAGGAAGATTTAGCAGACTCAGGAGTCGTGGTGCACTGTTCCACAATGTTCCACAAGACCTTCATGGAAGAGTCAGCAGAAGAAAACCTTACCTGCATCCCCATCATAAAATCCAAAGTCAGAAGTATACAACAGAACATCTACAGAAGTCTGATGCGTTCTGGAAACAAGTGCTGTGGACTGACGAAGTTAAAATAGAACTCTTTGGCCACAATCAGCAAAGGCATGTTTGGAGAAAAAAAGGAGCAGCATTTCATGATAATAACACCTTGCCAACTATTAAGCATGAGTTTGGATCTATCATGCTTTGGGGTTGTGTTGCAGCCAGTGGCACAGGAAACATTGCACGGGTGGAGGGAAGAATGGATTCCACTACATACCAGCAAATTCTGGAACCAAACATCACACCATCTGTAAAAAAGCTGAAGCTGAAAAGAGGATGGCTTCTACAACAGGATAATGATCCTAAACATACCTCGAAATCCAGGTCAAGTCAAGTCAAGTAGGCTTTTATTGTCATTCCAACCATATACAGTTAGTACACAGTGAAACGAAACAACGTTCCTCCAGGACCAGGGTGCTACATACATGTAACAACATAAATGTACAACATAAATTTTACATTTTTAAGTTACTCTAAAAGAAGAACTATCAATATCTATACAAAAATAGACAAAGTGCACGTGCAAATGTGCAAACAAAGTGGTACATGACAGACACAACAATGTAAGACATAACAGTACTTTTTTGATGAAGGATGAATTGAGGTAGTGGGAAGAGCAGCAGTAAACAGTTTACAATTTTGACAGAAGTATTGTGTGCAAATAGCAATAAATAGCAATTTAAATATTGTGCAAAAAATTGCAAGGAGCAGCACAGGTATGTAGGTATGAGCAGATTGGGATGGGTGTGCATCAGTGTGATTGTGCATGTGTGTTTATCAGTTCAGTCCAGATGTTATTTAGTTCGTCTGAGTGATTTGTGTGTGTGTGTGTGTGTGTGTGTGTGTGTGTGTGTGTGTGTGTGTGTGTGGTATCAGTCCAGTCCCTTTGTGTTTAGGAGACGGATGGCTTGCGGATAAAAACTGTTTCTCAGTCTGGATGTGAGTGCCCGAATGCTTCGGTACCTTTTTCCAGATGGCAGGAGGGTGAAGAGTGTGTGTGAGGGGTGTGTCCGGTCAGCCACAATGCTGGTGGCTTTGCGGATGCAGCGTGTGGTGTAAAGGTCTTCGATAGAAGGGAGAGAGACCCCGATGATCTTCTCAGCTGTCCTCACTATCCGCTGTAGGGTCTTGCGGTCTGACACGGTACAATTCCCAAACCAGACAGTGATGCAGCTGCTCAGGATGCTCTCGATGGTTCCTCTATAGAAGGTGGTGAGGATCGGTGGTGGAAGCTGGACCTTTCTCAGCCTTCTCAGGAAGAAAAGACGTTGTTGGGCTTTCTTATGCAGAGAGCTGGTGTTGAGGGACCAGGAGAGGTTCTCCTCCAGGTGGACGCCCAGGAATTTTGTGCTCTTGACGATCTCCACAGAAGAGCCGTCGATGCTGAGCGGAGAGTGTTCGCTCCGAGTCCTCCTAAAGTCAACAACCATCTCTTTTGTCTTTTCGACGTTCAGAGCCAGGTTGTTGTCTTTACACCAGTCCGTTAGCCTCTGCACTTCCTCTCTGTACGCCGACTCGTCGTTCTTGCTGATGAGACCCACCACGGTCGTGTCATCAGCGAACTTGATGATATGATTGGAGCTGTGTGTCGCTACACAATCATGAGTCAGCAGTGTGAACAGCAGGGGGCTGAGCATGCAGCCCTGGGGGGCCCCAGTTCTCAGTGTGGTGGTGCTGGAGGTGTAGCTCCCGATCCGCACTGCTTGAGGTCTTTCGGTCAGAAAGTCCAGGATCCAGTTGCAGAGGGAGGTGTTCAGGCCCAACAAGCTCAGCTTCCCGATCAGGTGTTGGGGGATGATTGTATTGAATGCTGAACTGAAGTCTATGTACAGCATTCTGGCGTAAGTGTCTTTCTTTTCAAGATGTGACAGTGCCAGGTGGAGTGTGGTGGAGATGGCATCGTCCGTTGAACGGTTTGGACGATATGCGAACTGCAGGGGGTCCATTGAGGGGGGCAGCAGGGCTTTGATGTGTCTCATGACAAGCCTTTCGAAGCACTTCATGATGATGGGTGTTAGTGCAACAGGGCGGTAGTCATTGAGACAGGACACAGAAGACTTCTTCGGCACGGGGACGATGGTGGTAGACTTAAAACATGTGGGAACGACGGCGCTGCTCAGAGAGATGTTGAATATGTCGGTGAGAACACCTGCCAGCTGTTCTGCGCATTCTCTGAGCACTCTGCCTGTGATGTTGTCTGGTCCAGCAGCTTTACGTGGGTTGACTCTGCGTAGAGTTTTCCTCACATCAGCCGTGGTGAGACACAGCACCTGGTCATTCGGCGGAGGGATAGTCTTCCTCGGCGTCACGTCGTTCTGCATGTCGAACCGTGCGTAGAAGTTATTCAGCGCATCTGGAAGGGAGCCGTCACTGTCACAGGCAGGTGATGAAGTCCTGTAGTTGGTGATGGCTTGTATACCCTGCCACATGCGCCGTGTGTCACCGCTGTCCCTGAAGTGATTGTGGATTCTCTGGGCGTGTGCGCGCTTCGCCTCTCTGATGGCCCGGGACAGTTTGGCTATGGAATACCTCAAGAGGTGAAGCTGAAGGTTTTGGAATGGCCATCACAGTCCCCTGATTTAAACATCATTGAAGATTTGTGGCTAGATCGTAAAAGAGCTGTGCATGCAAGATGACTAAAGAATATTATAGAACTAGAAGCTTTTTGCAAGGAAGAATGGGAGAAAATCCCAAGTATAAGAACTGAAAGACTTTTAACTGGCTATAAAAAGCGTTTACAAGCTGTGATATCTGCCAGAGGAGGTGTTACTAAATACCGATTATGTATGCACAGAGCCACAATAATGTTTTTTATTTTTTATCTTTGTTCAATTCATTAAATTCATAAAAAGTAACTATGCATCATTGTTTTCTGAAAATATTGTGCATTTTTTTCCATTTCCATAATAGTGTTTTCAATAAAAAAATCACCAAAATCTGTTATTTATCAAGGGGTGCCTGAACTTTTGCATAAGACTGTAACTGTTCATACTGTAACATCGCTTTTACACAACATTTTGATTTCATTTATGGTGCAGTTTAAACTTGTAGATAGCAGACATGTACAGCAAAAGTGTCATTTCATTCTGTCCAGTGAGTTTTGCGTGATAAAAATGTTCTAATATATACATTTTTATAGCAATTATGTGAATGTGTATGTGTGTGTGGTGGGGGGGGGGGGATGCCAGAGGGCATTTTATATTTATATAAGTTTTATGCTGTAATTAAATTGACTGCACAGACAGACAGGAAATTTTCTGAGACTGGTTTTGGATCTCCAGTGTACAAAACATAAAGATGGACCTCAGAGAGATGATCTTACCCCAGTTTCTCCAGTTTACAGTGAGGATTCTCCAGTACAGCACAGAGACACTTCACTCCTGAGTCTCCTACTTTATTATTAGACAGATCCAGTTCTCTCAGGTGTGAGGGGTTTGATCTCAGAGCTGAAGTCAGAGCAGCACAGCCTTCATCTGAGACACCACACTCACACAACCTGTAGAGAAACACAATGACACACTCTTCATCACCAGATCACACTGTGTTAATCATGTTTGAATGAAGAGTAAAAATATCTACAAATTTGATCGATCAGGTTCTACAGGTTTAAGATGTGAAATTCACAGTAAATAAAAATTCTATAGAAAGACTGACATAAAGACAAAGGGTCAGATGTACCGAGGTTTTTCTGTACGGAAGGAAGGATCATGCAAAAAAGTTACATATTCTTTTTAACTGAATAAAATCTGTGAGATTAACAGTCGTCAGTGTTGCACATTATTTTGTCCTCCTCTCAGAAGCAGGTGTGAATTAGCACAGTGTTGCTGGAGCGGTTGCCAGATCCACGGTTTTAATAAGGAATTGTTCTACTTCTGGAGTAATATCTTTGGCTGTGGACTGACGTTGGAGAATTTTTACATACATTATTTTAATCATATCTGTACAGAGCTTGTGAAGTTAATATCACGCCACATGTCATCTACGCATCAGCACCATAGTTGGTGGATGATGCGCTCTCTGTGTGTTAGATGTTGAGTGGCTCGATTTTGGTAAACAATCCACAATATTACACATTTTTCTTTACGTTTCACAATGTAGGAAATATAAGAACAATAAAAAGCCGCTCTCAACTCTGTGCCACTCTCAACACATTTTGGTCAGAAATCATCGTGGCAACCGGTTAGTGCTACCACCAAAGATGGGGACGCTTTCCCAAATAGCAACTCGTTATGAAAACACATTCTCTATATTAAACATACAGTAGTGATCATCCTGAAGAAACATGTAACGGTAGGTTTATCTATTTCATTGAATGTTATTGTGTTGACATTTATAATTATTATAATTATACTATAATATACATATATTATATAATATAGTGGAACCTCGGATTGCGAGTAACACGGTTTGAAAAATGAGCAAGTCTTGGTTAACGAGTGCTGAGTATCATGTATCACGCAGGCGCTTCTTTGATGCCGAGCGTCTCGTGATCACAACTGAGCCAATGGTTTTTCTCTCTCTTGCGCTGCGGAATTGTGTGTAATCATCTCCCATGCTCGGTCTTAGTGCTCGTCTCTCACTGGTATAATCAACATCAGTGCATGCGTGTACTGTTTACTATAACACTGTGACCACGTGTGGGCGCGTACAACATGTTCTATTTTGTGTTTGTACATAGCACGCATGTACTGTTCATTATAACACACATGTGCGCGCGTATAAAGCAAAAGCAAGTCTCATCAGAGGGTAAAGATCCATTTTCTCTCTTTTAGTTTCAGCCTGTCGTTAGTCTTGTGTGTGTGAATTTTACACCGTGCCCCACACACACACACTCTCTCTCGCCTTTACACCCCCCTCAGCTTCACACACACACACACACACACACACACACACACAAACACACAAACACACAAACACACACACTCACTGCTCTACACAGAAACTCTGCTCTGTCGTGATTCTTTTCAAAGGTAAAGAGCAGGTTCATTTGTTTTATTTTTACTTTACAGCAGTCATTCCGTTAGTATTCGTTAATGTGAACACACACACACAGCGCCTATACTGTATATAGAAACACACACATCTATATTACACAATAAACAGATTGAAACAGTTACTCAGTACTTGAGTAGTCTTTTCACCAAACACTTTTTCACTCTTACTTGAGTAATATTTTGGATCTCTACTTTTTACTTCTACTTGAATAATATTATTTTGAAGTACAGCTACAATTACGTGAGTAAATCTTTGGGCTACTCTACCCACCTCTACCCCAAATCTTTGGGCTACTCTACCCACCAATAAGAAAAATCACTAAAATCTGTTATTTATCAAGGGGTGCCTAAACTTTTGCATAAGTTTGTAACTGTTCATACTGTAACATCGCTTTTACACAATATTTTGATTTCACTTATGGTGCAGTTTAAACTTGTAGATAGCAGACATGTACTGCAAAAGTGTAATTTAATTCTGTCCAGCCAATTTTGCGTGATAAAAATGTTCTAATATATACATTTTTAGTCTACAGAGATTATAAGAGGAAGTGAAGAACTGGGCAGACTTGAAATATACTTAGTTTTAGCGGTGTGTACACACATGCATGATTACATTCAGATCCTGGCTGACATCAGCAACTAACGCCCTCAATGCTACTCAGCAAACATGGCGAGGACTACAACTCCCAACACGGCCTAGCACGGTCACTAGAATTCTAATGGCACATAGGTGAAACCAATCTCACAATCACTCCAGACCAGGAGTCAGAAACCTTAAACACTCAAATAGACATTTGAACCCGTTTCCTACAGGAAAGAAAAAACCGGGAGGGCAAAACCCTTTTGACATCTAAAAAGATAACACTGCATGTATTGTTTTTTACCTTTAGGTCATGTACAAAAAACTACAGTCTGTTGCATTCATCTCTTCATCTCATTCAAATCTATGAACTGCTAGAGAGAAAACAAAATCTTACGTTCAAATTCGGTTTATTAATCCTCTTCTCTTACTTTAGCATCATACACATACACACAGCACGTGTGTGCACACACATAGGCGCATGTGTGTGCACAAATATACACAGCGCATGCATGCACAAACACACACACATACACAGCACATGTGCACACAAACACACTAATGGAAACACTTATCTGTCAGAATTTATTTTTACTTTTTTCAAAGGTAAAGTGCAGGTTAATTTGTTTTATTTTTACTTCAGATTTTGTGTTAATTATTTTTATATATTTATTTTGTGGAACAAATGATCAGAGGTTTCATTATTTCTATGGGGGAAAATTGCTTTAATATATGAGTGTTTTAATATAGAAGCAAATTTCCGGAACAAATTCTGCTCTCAATCCAAGGTTCCACTGAAAACTAGGGAAAATGACCTGGAACATGTACAGCAAACTGATAAAGTATCTAAAGGAAACGGGTTTAACAAATAGAATCTAATATAGATCATATAGATACATTCCACATAGGAATATAGACACAGACTATACAGGATCTGATGTTCCACACTCCACTCCAGCAGGTAATGCGTCTATAAACTGGCTGCCAGCCACCAAAAAAACTCAAAGAAGACGATGCTGTCTGTGTGGTGTTTTATAACAAATCATTCAGAGAGCTGCAGCACTAACTATCAGTCAAAATGTTGAAGTAAGCAAAGATACACCCAAGTGTCCATCTGTGTTTTTCAGCCAGATGTACAATGTTCATCTGACAGTTTGTTCTGCATCTAAAGGTAAGATCTCACTATGTGTAGATCTACATCTAGCAGACGCCCTTATCCAGAGCGACTTACATTTTTTTAAAAATCTCATTATACATCAGAGCAGTTGGGGTTAAGGGCCTTGCTCAAGGGCCCAACAGGGACCCTGTAATAATTCAGTAATAATTAACCTGTAAAGTGGAACAGGTTAATTATTACTGAATATTATCTTTGTGTGTGACAGTGTCTGATCATTCACTGTGAATGTGTTTTGTTTGTGGGTGAACTGATTATGTTATCACTTTATAAGCTGTTTTTATGACCAGTGGTTGTTTGTTATTGTTTTGTTTAGCTTCCTGTTTGAGACAAATTATTGCTTCCTGAAAAAAATGTTCTATGTTGAAGATCATTAAATAAATATATGTTTCTTTACCTTTAATTAGGTTTAGTCTCAGCTTAAGTCAGTAAGGTTTTTCCTCCACTTTCATTGTTTTGTCGCTCTGGAGCAACATCTGTCCATTAACATTACAGTCTATACAGTTAAATGTCCCAAATAAAATTAAACTTATCATGGAACTGGTTTCAATGCAAGTTTTAAAACAATCTTAACTGACAGACACAATAAAGTCATAAATGAGTGTGTGGGTGAAATTCTCATTTTACTACAGCTTTGTCCAGTTGTAACTGGAGGACTCCTATGCTGAATGCTGTCATTCACACTTGTGTCCAGTAGGGGGTGGTATTGCATTGTTCTGCTGTGTTCTGGTAATGACCAGGCCTAGGTGATGTACAATGTCCTTATGTGCGGTTGTAGCATTACAAACAAGAAATCTAGAGTGACAGAATACTAAACTGAATATTGACCAAATATTTGGGCAGGTTTGTGTACATTTTGGTACTTTGACATGTTTGACTTTGAGGTCTAGATGACTGGTTTTAAATAGACTCTATTGATAAGAGACCAGAAGGACTGGAGATGAGAAGGTTTTCTGATATTGTGTGAACTTTCTCATGCCTCTACGTCCATAAAACAACCCTCTCCTTGTGCTTCCTCTTTCCTTATAAGGTACTACTTCCTGTAGACCAAGTCCAGATGAATACATATCTAAATTGCCAGAGCTCTTGTGTCTAACTGGAAAATGCTCATGTGCTTCCTGTCGTCTGTCTGCCTCCGGGTCTAGATATAACTTACATATTAATGACTTTTGTTCTTTTGAGGTATGGGATGTAGGTAACACAGAGCACCAGGCTAAAATATACTCTCTTTGCTGATAATAAACAGAGAACTGATTTACATGCCGGTGGCCTAGATGATCAGTGAGGTGTTCTGTGTGTGTTTGAAGTTGTTGAGCAGATCAATTTTGGTAAACGACATCGATATGCCAGAACAAAGCTGCTGCATCAAACACTGCCATAGCAGGTCACATGATGATTTAGGAATGTCACAAGGTAAAACCTGTGACGAGCGTTTGGACAAACCTTTTCAATCCTCGCACAGGCCTCCCCTTCTGCAGAGGTCATTCGGTATCCAGAGTCCAGAGTACAACGGTGAGAGTTTAAAGGCGATGCTTAAGGCTCAGAGACTAATGTTGTGTGGAGAACACTCAAGGCGAGAGCGGCATGCGGGTGGAGGGATGCCACGCTCCAAGAACTGCAAAAGCAAGTAAACTAACCGCTGCCATTTGATCACCACATGGGAAAGGGAGGAAAAAGGATTGTGTGCGTTGCCACGGCACTGTCATCACACCAGCCTGAGCACATAATACCACGCTTTCACCTGTATAAGCTGTTGGGGGCGTGTTCTTGTAGATTACCCAGCCTGTTTTCCCTGTGATTAGTGTGTGGGCGTGTCCGGTCTCAGGTCATTATCGGATAATGAAGTGCTACAGGAATTCTGCACGTCTCCTTGGATTCATACAGATTACATAAACTGAGAATGTTTTTAATGTGACTTACATGATTTAAAAGTAGACTCTTTAAGCTTTCTGTAGATATATTTCTAATGTCGGTGTGTGAAGTATTCGTGGAGTTTCAGTGCATTTTAGCGACGAGTTAAAAAAATATTTTAACAGAGCCTGAGACGGCTGAAAGCACACCCTGTTTATTTTCTTTATTTTACAAAAATACAATGTTTTGTGGATATTGTGAGTGTAAAAGTAGCAAAATTAGACCCTTAACAGATTGAAATGATGTACTACACTTATGTTTATGATCAAACATGACTGAGGATTCTTTTCATGGTTATCAGGAAAAAATGCCAGTGGACTCCTAATTAAGAGATCGGTGAGAGAACTATTCAAGACTGCATAGTTTTAATACTGCTTCTATGATGCAGATCTGGCAACCCTGTTTATAGACGACAGATGGAGACGAATGTTCACTGACAAAAATCTGATCCAAAGACTCTGTGACAAATCATCAGTGTGCAGTGAAAAGAAACAATCTTCCTCCTCAGGACATTGATGATGAACCTAAAACTTCTGCTTCAGTCTCACTATTAGAGAATGTGTCTTACTGAGGAGCAGGTCATGTGACTCTCAGAGAGATGATCTTACCTCAGTGTCTCCAGTTTACAATGAGGATTCTCCAGTACAGCACAGAGACACTTCACTCCTGAGTCTCCTACTTTATTCTCAGACAGATCCAGTTTTCTCAGGTGTGAGGGGTTTGATCTCAGAGCTGAAGTCAGAGCAGCACAGCCTTCATCTGAGACACCACAATCACACAACCTGTAGAGAGACACAATGACACACTCTTCATCACCAGATCACACTGTGTTAATCATGTTTGACTGGAGAGTAAAAATATCTACAAATTTGATTGATCAGGTTCTACAGGTTTAAGATGTGAAATTCACTGTAAATAAAAATTCTATAGAAAGACTGACATAAAGACAAAGGGTCCGATGTACCGAGGTTTTTCTGTACGGGAAGAAGGATTATCAAACGTGTGAAAGTGAATCTGATTACATACTGTATTCCTCTTAACTGAATAAAATCTGTGAGATTAACAGTCGTCAGTGTTACACATTATTTTGTCCTCCTCTCAGAAGCAGGTGTGAATTAGCACGGTGTTGTTGGAGCGGTTGCCAGATCCACGGTTTTAATAAGGAATTGTTCTACTTCTGGAGTAATATCTTTGGCTGTGGACTGACGTTGGAGAATTTTTACATACATTATTTTAATCATATCTGTACAGAGCTTGTGAAGTTAATATCACGCCACATGTCATCTCCGTGTCAGTACCATAGTTGGTGGATGATGCGCTCTCTGTGTGTTAGAAATACGACAGGGAAAGACAGGATCTCAGACGGTACACATGCTTTCATTTTTTGTCGCTCTGGAGCAATATCTGTCCATTAACATTACAGTCTATACAGTTAAATGTCCCAAATAAAATGAAAATTTATCATGGAACTGGTTAAAATGCAAGTTTCAAAACAATCTTAACTGACAGACACAATAAAGGCATAAATGAGTGTGTGGGTGATATTCTCATTTTACTACAGCTTTGTCCAGTTGTCTCTCCTTGTGCTTCCTCTTTCCTTATGAGGAAATACTTCCTGTACCCCATCTCCAGATAAATATACATCTAAATTGCCAGAGCTCTTTTGTCTAACTGTAAAATGCTAATGTGCTTCCTGTTGTCTGTCTGTCTGTCTCCAGATGACTTACAAATTCATGACTTTTGTTCTTTTGAGGTATGGGATGGACTTAACACAGGACACCTGGCCAAAAGCTTAAATTTACTCTCTTTACTGATAATAAACAGAGAACTTCAGATACATTATGCGAGCGTTTGTGTTTGTCCCTTTTTCCAGGAACAGCTGGTATCGTATCCAGGGGAAATGGACACTTCAGCCAATAATACTTTTTCTTTTAATTTACATTAAACTTAAGAGTTTGGAGGCTCATTTAGACCTTAAATAACATCATGCCAGGTGTCACCTAAGCATTTCACTGTATATCTACTATACTATCATGTTTTATGGTTGTATACATGAGAAAATCTGAATTTGATTTGTGCCGGCGGCATAGTTGATCAATGAGGTGTTCTGTGTGTGTTCGAAGTTGTTGAGCAGATCAATTTTGGTGAATGACATCGATATGCCAGAACAAAACTGCTGCATCAAACATTGCCATAGCAGGTCACATGATCATTTAGGAATGTCACGGGGTAAAACCTGTGACGCGCGTGTAGCCAAATTTTTTCACTCCTTGCTCACTTCGAAGGAGGAGACATTCCCTTCTGCAGAGTTCATTCTGGGTCCAGAGTACAACGGTGAGAGTTTAAAGGTGGGGGTTAAGGTTCAGAGCCTAACGTTGTGTGGAGAACACTCAAGGAGAGTGCGGCATGCGGGTGGAGCGATGCCACGCTCCAAGGACTGCAAAGGAAAGTAAACTAACCGCTGCCATTTGATCACCACATGGGAAAGGGAGGACAAAGGATTGTGCGCTCTGTGATGGCACTGTCATCTACAGCGAGCACCAGCTTTCTCAATCCAGCTGCAAACAAGGAAAAGGCACCGTGTTCACCATTAAGGTCCCCGCTCCCAGTCGGCGTAAGTCCCGCGAAAGTTCCTCGTCTGTTTGGAACAGCGTTGTAGATTATATTTTGTTTAGTTTTTTTTATAATTATATATTTTTCACGTTTTTACGCTTTAATACTACTGGACTTTATCAGATTTTTTGCGCTTTTTGGGAGAACGCGCGTATCATCTGACCAACAACAAGCGAATCCATCAGCAAATAATCACAACTCCGGCACAAAGGTACGTTATCATGTCTACCATTCAGCTCACTCAGTGTGTGGAGTGCAGGATGTTTAGACATTCTTCCTCCGTCATTAGTGATAATTTTATTTGTGATAGGTGTGTGTTAGTTAGCACCCTGACGGAGAAGATAGTAGCATTAGTGGAGCGCATCCAGACTTTAGAGAGGGTTAGAGAGCGCGAGAGCAGCGTTAATCCTGTAGTGGAAAGTCTGGGTGCCACAGGTGGAGATAATCATCCCCCGACTCCGGCAGTAGAGCCCTCACAGCGGGGCGAGTGGGTGACGACTCGGCGGCATACTCGTTCAGCCAAAGCTAACGCTAAGGCTAGCCCGCCGGAGCACACCTCTTCTGCGCTTCACGTGTTCAACAGGTTCGCTCTCCTCAGTGATGCACCCGCTGAGAAACCTGAAAGAGCTCTGGTTATAGGAGACTCTATACTGAGACATGTGAAATTAGCGAGGCCTTTAGGGGCGCCAGCAGCAGTGGTCAGGTGTATCCCGGGAGCCAGAGCACCGGACATAGCAGGTAATCTTAGGGCTCTAGGTCAGCATAGGTTCTCTAAGATAGTGGTACATGCTGGAGCTAACGATATACGCCTTCGTCAGTCAGAGGTTAGCAAGCATGACTTTAACTAAAGGTGTTTAAACTAGCGAAGGTGATGTCCGATGAAGTAGTTTGCTCTGGTCCCATCCCAATGAGATGGTTATGGCAGGTTATGGTCGCTGAAACCGCTGGATGTCCAGGGGGTGCTCAGAAAATAATGTGGGCTTTATAGATAACTGGAAGACTTTTGAGGGCAAAACTGGCCTGTTAGGGCGGGACGGTGTCCATCCCACTCGGGAAGGTGCTGCTCTCATTTCTTGTAGTATAGCACATAGTCTCAGAAGAGGCCTAGTTAATCGGTGACAATCCAGAGCCAAGGCCAGGGAGCAGACAGACAGGCTAAACCAACCGTCTGCTAGCTGCATAGAGTCGTCACTCAGGGTTCATCAGATTGAGACTGTGTCTGTTCCCTGAGATAAACATAAACATACATTTAGAAAGACTCAGAAAGTCTGTTTTAGTAATTTAATTAACATAGATACCACAAACTCAGATCACACTGAATGCGCAGCCGGCTCCTCTGATCTGAAGCTAGGACTGTTAAATATTAGATCTCTCGCATCTAAAGCAGTTATTGTTAATGAAACTATCACAGATCAGGAGTTTGATATATTATGTTTAACAGAAACCTGGATTAAACAGGACGAGTATGTGGCTCTAAATGAAGCTAGTCCTCCTGGATACATCTACATACACCAGCCTCGGTTAACTGGTAGAGGAGGAGGAGTCGCAGTTATTTATAACGATAATCTGTCTCTCGTACAAAAACACAGTTTTAAATCTAATGCATTTGAAGTTCTCTATAGTAACAAAGTTAGCTCAGTCAATCCCGCTAATCATCATTTACAGACCCCCTGGGCCGTACTCGGAGTTTCTCTGCGAATTTGCAGATTTCCTATCAAACCTTGTTGTTTCTGTAGACAAAGCGTTAATTGCTGGAGACTTTAATATTCATTTTGAGAATGCAGAAGACCCTCTGAGAACAGCATTCTTGTCCATACTGGACTCAGTAGGAGTAAATCAGTATATAGTAGGACCCACTCATAAAGCAGGTCACACTTTTGATTTAATATTATCCTTCGGATTAAGTATAGGAAATATAACCACAATTCCACAGTCTGAAGTTATCTCAGATCACTACCTTGTCTCGATTAAAGCGTGTCATAGTAATAATGTACGCACAGCACCGCGCTTCCACCTTAAACGTACATTTACATCAAATACCGCACAGAGCTTTATCAATAATCTTCCAGAATTATCTACTTTGATTGGATCGCCATCTGACTTCACAGAACTCGAACAGGCGAATGAATGTCTAGAGTCAGCACTTCGTTATAGCTAAAAGGAAAATGATTAGAGATAAGAAACTCGCTCCTTGGTATAATGACCACACACCTGCTTTAAAACAAACCGCTCGAAAAATTCGAACGTAAATGGCGCCAAACTAAATTGATAGTATTCAAAATAGCTTGGAAGGAGAGCATCCTGAACTATAAAAAAGCTCTCAGTGATGCTAGATCAACGTATCTCTCCACTCTTATAGAAAATAACAAAAACAACGCGAGATTTTTATTTAATACCATAGCTAAATTAACTAAAAACAAGACCACTGCAGAAATCTCCACAACAACATCATGCAGTAGTGAGGATTTCATGAACTTTTTCAATAATAAAATCATAAATATTAGGCAAAAAATTCAGGCTTTGAAACCAGACAATTTAAATAATTCAGATGATCTAACCACATACCATCAGAACGTAGAACACTTTACTCCTCTTGAAGCGAGGGAACTAATTTCACTCATCTCTTCTTCAAAATCGTCAACCTGTATATTAGATCCTATACCGACACATTTTCTCAAACCGATAGTACCAGCAATAACAGAACCCCTGTTGAAAGTAATGAACTGTTCACTCAGTAGTGGGTATGTCCCCAAATCCTTTAAATTAGCCGTTATTAAACCGCTAATCAAGAAACCTGACCTTGACCCCTGTCTGCTTTCTAATTACAGGTCGATATCAAACCTTCCGTTTATCTCCAAGATTTTGGAAAAGGTAGTATCACAGCAGCTATGTTCACATCTACACAGAAATAGCATAAATGAAGTGTATCAGTCAGGATTTAGGCCTCATCACAGCACAGAGACAGCACTTGTTAAAGTAGTAAACGACCTCCTATGGGCCTCTGATCAGGGTTGCGTCACTATACTTGTGTTACTGGACCTCAGTGCAGCTTTTGACACCATTGATCATAGTATTTTCCTTCACAGATTAGAAAAGCTAGTAGGAATTAAGGGAACTGCCCTCTTGTGGCTCAGATCCTACTTGACTGATCGTTATCAGTTTGTAGATTTAGATGGTGACCATTCCTCATGTTCTCAAGTGGAGTTTGGTGTTCCACAGGGCTCAGTTTTAGGCCCACTGCTTTTTTCCCTTTACATGCTTCCTCTGGGCAACATAATTCGTAAACATGGTATTAGTTTTCATTGTTATGCTGATGACACACAATTATACGTCTCAGCAAAACCAAATGAGAAAAACCAGTTTGCTAAAAATTGAGCAGTGTGTGCAGGACATAAGAGATTGGATGTTAATTAATTTTCTTCTGCTTAATCCTGATAAGACAGAAGTTCTAATCATAGGACCACAAGTAGCTAGAAGTAAGCTTTCTGATCACACTGTAACTTTAGATGGCCTTTCTGTTCCATCAAGTGCAACAGTAAAAGACCTTGGTGTGATTATAGATTCCAGCCTTTCGTTCGAAGCTCATGTAGATAATATTAATATCACCAGGATAGCTTTTCACTCTAGAAATATTGCCAAGATAAGAAAACATAATGTTCACAACGATGCAGAAACTTAGTTTATGCTTTTATCAATTTAGGCTGGATTGTAATGCCTCATCTGGTTGTTCAACTAGGGTGGCGAAACAAGCTTCAGTTATACAGAATGCAGCAGCGAGAGTCCTCACTAGAACCAGAAGATAACAGCACATCACCCCTATCTTATCTACACTGCATTGGCTCCCTGTGAAATTTCGCATCGATTTTAAGATACTACTTTTGACATTTAAAGCACTAAATGGTCTCGCGCCACAGTATTTGAGTGAACTGCTAGTGTCTTATGATCTGCCACGCCTCCTTCCATCAAAGGATGCAGGCTGCTTGTCAGTACCGCGTATTATTAAAACTACAGCAGGGGGCGGAGCTTTTTCTTACAAAGCCCCAAAGTTATGGAATAGTCTTCCTATTAATGTCCGGGATTCGGACACAGTCTCAGTGTTTAAGTCTAGGCTAAAAAGACTATTTGTTTAGCGCAGCATTTTTGTAAATAGATGAGCCTTAGGTAAAGGAGCAGATCTGGGGGACTCATGGACGTAGAGTATTCTGGTGAACTGCTATGTTTAGATGCTGTCCTCCCCACTCTCATTGTTCACTCAGGTTTGTTGACGGTGAGGTGATTGGTTGCTTTACATCTCAGTTCCCCCTCATGTCTGTGTTTCCTTCTGGCTCCTCCCTTTTAGTTATGCTGTTATAGTTAGTCCTGCTGGAGTCCCTGCTTGCACTTTGCACTAATATACATTCACCTTATACATGTTGACTGTGACCAGACCTAACTGCCATCTCTCCTTATTTTCTGCTCTACTTTTCCCTCTACCTGTCTCTCCCTCTCTCTGTCTCTGTCTCTCTCTCTCTGTCTCTGTCGAAGTATACATACGCCTGAGTTGCTGTGTGATCCAGACCCTCTGCTCCCTGGAGCCGCTTCAACCCGCCCCTGGAGTCCTGCTTGGTTGAGATCTCTGCCGCATGGATGCCCGTGGTCTGCCTGATTCGCATGGTGGCTGGGGATGGTTTCCATGAAGACTGTCCTATCATCGATTGATGCTCTGGGGACCTGTGACTTCAGTTGTTCGATAGCTCAGGACTGGAATCTCCTACAGTCTACCTGAGCCTCCGGGAACAAACTGGACTCCTTATAATTTGAATTTTAACACATCTCCTGTTACACTGAACTTCCAGTACACATTATTATGCTGATCAATCCCTGCTATCCATTATCACCCAGATGAGGATGGGTTCCCTGTTGAGTCTGGTTCCTCTCAAGGTTTCTTCCTATTACCATCTCAGGGAGTTTTTCCTTGCCACCGTCGCCCTCGGCTTACTCATCAGGGACAATCTTATCATTTTGATTCATACACATTGCATAAAAACTTACTTCTACTTTTATTGTGTAAAGCTGCTTTGCGACAATGTCAATTGTTAAAAGCGCTATATAAATAAAATTGAATTGAATTGAATTGAACATCGTGGCTGCGCCAATGGATGGCTTGGCAGCGCCAGCTCGCCGCTACAGCGACTGGAGGTAAACTGCGTTAAAAGCTTGCAGGGCCACATCGTCTACTCACCAAGCAGAGCTCATGACAAAGGTGTATGGACTGATCACAGCTAATCAGCTGTTTGAGGTGACTGTACAAAGGCGGACAGACTAAAAACCGCCGAAACCTTTCAGAGCTCCTGGCACAAAGGCAGACGTATGGGACACTGCTGATGTATCTCCATGAAGAGCGAAGCCGCATTTCAGAACTTCAAAGGCAGAAGCGCTGAATACTGCCATTATGGCGCTGCATTGGACAAAGCTGAGAAAAGGCCTGCACGAGCCACAAGAAAGGGAAAGGCTGTCTTCATCGCTATTAAGGCCTTGGCTCCCAACCTAGAAAGCCACCCAGTCGATGAACATCATGAAGAGGCCGCACCAACAGAGGGCTGGGCGAGGCCGGCTGAGCCTGTCTGAAGCTGCATCGAACTGTGAGCAGGAGCCGCTGCCGACGTGGGTGCACCCTGTCACTCCTTCACTGCCAACACTCGCCACTCATCATACCTTTTTTGTTGAAAATAGACATGATGATTAATAGCATCACAGTGGCCAACCTGTTGGTAGTGCATTCTCACTTTTAACAACCTGGCACACACACACCTAGAAGCTCCTATCACCCAACACACTGCCTAGCTATAACTATAAAAGCAATCTAAACAATCTAAAACAATAATCTCACTTCATATTCCACATTTCTGTTTTGGTTTGGTAGCTAATGGACTTGTCCAAAAGGGGAGTTACACAACCAGGTAATTAAAAATGTCAGGGTATATGAGAAGGGGTTGTGCATCAGGGTCTTTCATCCACTCTGCAACTACCATGTCAGGATTGGTAAAGGTAAATTTTAATCAGCAATTGCTCAATGCTTTTGATCTCTACGAGTTCCTCAGAATATCGCTGCTTAGCAATGGCAGTTAACTTCTCCCAGTAAGATCACTTTTCTTTATGCTTACCCGTCTTCACTTCAACTGAAAACACTGTCACACACGGGTGGCAGAAATCACCACGGCAACAAAAAAAGTAATGCAGTACGAAAACAATGTGATGTAACTCCACATTAAAATACAGTGAGCATGCATTGTGATCTTCTCTCATACACACATTCTTTATTCATGAGAAAATATGAAATTATACAAGACTATGTTAACCCTTAGGAATCTGCAGGTGTTTTGAGAAAGTTCTGACATTTGTGTATTTTTCAGCTACTTATTGTCACGCGGCGAAGCAGAACGAGGTGAATCCAAGCGCAGATGAAGATCGCAACCTTAAACGGAAGTTGTCATGGAAGCGCAGCGTCGAAGCCACAGAGCGTGCTTAAAGGCTGGAGTAATCAGTGGAGAAATGAGAAACCGGTGTGCAGATGGGGTGGAAAAGGGGCGTGGGAAAGAACACATGATGGACTAGGGTAAACATAGGCACATGGGGCAAATGACAGTGTGGGAAAAACGGGCAGACAGGGCATGAATCATGACACTTATAAACATATAAATATCAGAAGTCTGATTCCACTGTATTCAGCACAAACTGCGCTACAGCATGTATGCACAGGTTTGTATTTTGGAGAAAATAACTCTCCATAAACTGTCCATAAACATAGTGCAGCTGCATGTACATATTAATTGTGCTGCTTGCAATGTTACAATTTAGTTGCTACACAAAATGAGTCCACTAGATGGCGGTACAATGAGCCCTTGAATGAAGCTTTTGGTGACTCTATTGGCTGGGAAGCCTCGACACCTAAATGAGGTTTCATCTGGACATCACTAATAAATTCTTCCTCACCGTCCAGAACATTGAAGAGCTTCCTCAACTGTACGGCACGTGCCATCTTCCAAACACGCAGAAAAGTAACTGAATCTGAGTGCGTGTGTGTGTGTGTGTGCTCTGCGATGGTTTGCATGGATGTTGGGGCGTGTTCTTGTAGATTGTCCAGCCTGTTTTCCCTGTGATTAGTGCGTGGGCGTGTCCGGTCTCAGATCATTATCGGATAATGAAGTGCTACAGGAATTCTGCACGTCTCCTTGGATTCATACAGATTACATAAACTGAGAATGTTTTTAATGTGACTTACATGATTTAAAAGTAGACTCTTTAAGCTTTCTATAGATATATTTCTAATGTCGGCATGTGAAGTATTCGTGGAGTTTCAGTGCATTTTAGCGACGAGTTAAAAAAATATTTTAACAGAGCCTGAGACGGCTGAAAGCACACCCTGTTTATTTTCTTTATTTTACAAAAATACAATGTTTTGTGGATATTGTGAGTGTAAAAGTAGCAAAATTAGACCCTTAACAGATTGAAATGATGTACTACACTTATGTTTATGATCAAACATGACTGAGGATTCTTTTCACGGTTATCAGGAAAAAATGCCAGTGGACTCCTAATTAAGAGATCGGTGAGAGAACTATTCAAGACTGCATAGTTTTAATACTGCTTCTATGATGCAGATCTGGCAACCCTGTTTATAGACGACAGATGGGAACGAATGTTCACTGACAAAAATCTAACCCAAAGACTCTGTGACAAATCATCAGAGTGCAGTGAAAAGAAACAATCTTCCTCCTCAGGACATTGATGATGAACCTAAAACTTCTGCTTCAGTCTCACTATTAGAGAATGTGTCTTACTGAGGAGCAGGTCATGTGACTCTCAGAGAGATGATCTTACCTCAGTGTCTCCAGTTTACAGTGAGGATTCTCCAGTACAGCACAGAGACACTTCACTCCGGAGTCTCCTAATTTTTTATAGGACAGATTCAGTTCTCTCAGGTCTGAGGGTTTTGATCTCAGAACTGACGTCAGAGCTGCGCAGTATTTATCTGAGACATCACACCAGTACAACCTGTAGAGAGACACAATGACACACTCTTCATCAGCAGATTTTAATCTTCATATAAGACTTACTTTAAAGCTGATGTAAAAAGTCTTTACTGAGTTTTACATTTTGTTTCTCTCAGCAGATGTGTGTATATTTACAGTAGACTAGCGTAACGATGAGTTATTGACAGGAAAAGAGTTTGTAGAAAGAGTTAAAAAGTTAAAGCTAAAAATAATCTGATCAGCTTTAATGTAATCAGTGATATTATTATTTCAGGTTGAAGTCCACGTACATGTCCGTCTGTCTTCCTGTACTGCAGAACTTTCTGTCTAACTTATTAATACAGAGAAATAAAGTTATAAAGTTGTTGTAAGATTGATTTTCTTAAGCCTTGTATACACTAAGTTGTACTTCTTTCATCGTCAGTCAAATACACTCCCTGTTCAGTAATCGGAGAGTGAATTACAGATGAGAAATCAAAAAAGTGGATCAGATAAAGATTTAGTTTTTTGTTAAAACGACTCCAGGGCATTAAAGTTGACTTATACCACTTCAGCGCCGTTATTTCAGCTGTGAAAATATGAAATAATCCCAGTAAAAATATTCTGCTTTTCTCATTAATATCTACAGTGCATTGCAAAAGTATTCACACCCCTCGAACATTTCCACATTTTGTTACGGTACAACCACAAATGTAAATGGATTTTTGTTTACATTGAGAAATGTAAAGTAGATTATTAAATCCAGCACATAACTGTGTGTTCAATCCTTGCCAGGGGGGCATTTTATACCAAATACCTGCAGTAGTAGTAATGCTTAAAACGTCTTTTGCAATGACAAAATTGACTGCACAGACAGACAGAAAATTTTCTGAGACTGGTTTCAGGTACTCCAGTGAACAAAACCTCAAGACCTCAGAGAGATGATCTTACCCCAGTTTCTCCAGTTTACAATGAGGATTCTCCAGTACAGCACAGAGACACTTCACTCCTGAGTCTCCTACTTCATTTCTAGACAGATTCAGTTCTCTCAGGTGTGAGGAGTTTGATCTCAGAGCTGAAGTCAGAGCAGCACAGCCTTCATCTGAGACACCACAATCACACAACCTGTAGAGAGACACAATGACACACTCTTCATCACCAGATCACACTGTGTTAATCATGTTTGACTGAAGAGTAAAAATATCTACAAATTTGATTGATCAGGTTCTACAGATTTAAGATGTGAAATTCACAGTAAATAAAAATTCTATACACATTATTTTGTCCTCCTCTCAGAAGCAGGTGTGAATTAGCACAGTGTTGTTGGAGCGGTTGCCAGATCCACGGTTTTA
>QNUK01000926.1:157500-177728 GCA_013621035.1 Clarias magur | reverse complement strand
CTCAGAAGATTCGAAAGAAAATGATAGACAAGCATGTTAAAGGTAAAGGCTATAAGACCATTTCCAAGCAGCTAGATGTTCCTGTGACCACAGTTGCACATATTATTCAGAAATTTAAGATCCATGGGACTGCAGCCAACCTCCCTGGACGTGGCCGCACGAGGAAAATTTATGTCAAATCAAAGAGACGGATAATCCGAATGGTAACAAAAGAGCCCAGAAAGACTTCTAAAGAGATCCAAGGTGAACTTCATGCTCAAGGAACATCAGTGTCAGATCGCACCATCCGTCGTTGTTTCAGCCAAAGTGGACTACATGGGAGACGACCAAGGAGGACACCATTGTTGAAAACAAATCATAAAAAAGCCAGACTGGAATATGCCAAACTACATGTTGACAAGCCACAAAGCTTCTGGGAGAATGTCCTATGGACAGATGAGACAAAAATTTAACTTTTTGCCAAGGCACATCAGCTCTATGTTCACAGACGGAAAAATGAAGCATATCAAGAAAAGAACACTGTTCCTACTGTGAAACATGAAGGAGGCTCTGTTATGTTCTGGAGCTGCTTTGCTGCATCTGGATCTTGAATCTGTGCAGGGTACAATGAAATCTCAAGACTATCAAGGGATTCTAGAGAGAAATGTGCTGGCCAGTGTCAGAAAGCTGGGTCTCAGTGCAGGTCATGGGTCTTCTGTGGAATGACCCCAAAACACACAGCTAAAAACACCCAAGAATGGCTAAGGAAAACGTTAGTTATTCTAAAGTGGCCTTCCTATGAGCCCTGACCTCAATCCTGTGGTATCTTTGGAAGGAGCTGAAACATGCTGTCTGGAAAAGGCACCCTTCAAACCCGAGGCGCTGGGCAGCTTGCTCTGAGGTGGGCGAGAAATACCTGCAGAGGAAGCAGAAGTCTCATTGACAGTTACAGGAATCGTTTGATTGCAGTGATCGCCTCAAAAGGTTGTGCAACAAACTATTAAGTTAGGGGTACCATCATTTTTGTCCAGGCCTGTTCCATGAGTTCATTTTTTAAAATAATTCTGTTGAAGCATGGTTGAAAACCAATGTCTGACTTTCATTGGTTAACATTCATAGAATTTTTTGAATTATTACTTTTATCAGATTAAAGTTATTTATGTGACCATTATGAGTTTTTCTTTCATTGACCGAAGGCTACCAACAATTTTGTCCACGTGTGTAATTATTAAGCATAATAATTATTTAATTCAATAATGAAATAAAGTTATTTAGTCAAAATATTCCACTGCATTTCCTAATATAATTTATTTGCAAAAAAAAAAAGTGTCTATGTAGGCACGTAAATTTTTGAAAAGCATGTGACTTGAGGCTGAGGCTCTAATTGGATCTTTTCAAATCATCCTGGGTCGCATCACTGGTCACCCTGAACCCTCCCACTTTTGTTCTTAGCGAATCAATATTGTTTTTAAATATTTGGGCTCATATGATTGGACCGTTCTCAACGAGTCTTCCAGCACTTCTTATGGCAAGCGGAGCTGCTGACTGGATGGCTATTCACAGGCGAGTATTAAAAGTTTAATTTTAATTATGTTTGCACTGGTTAACTGATAGAAAATTATATTGTGCAATATGTGACCTTTCATTTATTATGTGGGGAATTTTGAAAAAAAAAAAAAAAAAAACAATGAATCTAACCTACATGTTTTTGCAAACTGGGAGGAGAAGAGGTCCCTAGAGGAAAAAACGCAAGCTTCAGCCTTTGAACCAGTGACCCTGGAGGTGCGAGGCCACAGTGCTTACGCTCTACGTCAACGTGCCACCACAGTCTAGCCTGCAACCAAAGCTGTGATGAAGCTTTGTTCATGATCAAACTTAAATCAAAGAGTTTATCGCATTCGACTTCAGGTAAGACATAATAGTCCACCTCACTTTTTGCGCTATTTGACATTAGTTATTCAGAAAATCAGTCAAAAGAGAACAGAGTCAAACAGAACATGTTAAAGCTCCTTCGCAGCTTTTAAATATTTCCTTGAGTAAGATTAAAAAGTACCAAACTTCAAACATTACTCTTACGGGTACCATTAATTTCAAAAGCAGCCTCTGTTTCTCTGCACGCTTTACACAAGACTTAGCAGGAGAATGAATCGTGTTTAAATTCCTCCTTTGCTCCTTGCTGATCTTTTTTCAGGTTCATAGCTAATGATAGCTTTTACAGCTGCTCACGTTGTATATAAAAAAGGTGAGACCAGGACGGGCTAGACTGTTTATAACCGCTAGATAACAGGACATTTTCAAAAAAACAAATGACAGATTCTTACTGTTTTAACGTTTATGCATGTTGTGTCAGTAAGATACAGAATGTATAACACAGTATATGAATGCCAGCTATTTTGCCATGTTTGTATTGTAGTCGATCACACTTTTAAGTCCATGTTCTAACATAGTCCAGTGTATTGGTTTGATTGAGAGACCGTATCGCCTGCGGGAAGAAGCTCCTCCTCAGTCTCCCTGTATTGGCCTTGAGGGAGCGGAAGCGCTTCCCAGACCGCAACAGAAAGAACAGTCCATTGCTGGGGTGGCTGAGGTCCTTCATGATCTTCCTGGCCTTGGTCCAGCACCGCTTGCTGTAGACAGAGTGCAGGTCAGGGAGCTCAGTTCGGATGATGCGCTCAGCTGATCGCACCACCCTCTGTAGGGCTCGTCTGTCCTGCATGGTGCTGTTCCCGAACCAGGTTGCTCTCTATGGTGCAGGAGTAAAAGTTCCTGAGCACCCTAGAGGGCAGTCTAAAGTCTCTCATAAAGTTTATTTTTTAAAATAATTCCGTTGAAGCATGGTTGAAAAGCAATGTCTGACTTTCATTGGTTAACATTCATAGAATTCTTATTTATTATTACTTTTGTCAGATTAAAGTTATTTCTGTGACCATTGTGAGTTTTTCTTTCATTGACCGAAGGGTACCAACACTTTTGTCCACGTGTGTACATGTGTGTGTGTGTCTCTCTGTACAGCAGAACTCTCTGTCTCACTTATTAATAGACAGAAATCACATTCTGTAAGGTCGAGTATCTGACGCCTTGTTTACACTAAGTCGTACTTCTTTGGTGCTCAGACAAATACAAACACACTCCCTGTTCGGTAATCGGAGAGAGAATCACAGATGAGAAATGGAAAAAGTCGATCAGATAAAGATGAGGTTTTGTCTTAAAACGACTCCAGCGTGTTAAAATTCACTTCTACCACGTCAGCGCTGTTATTTCAGCCCAAGTGAAAATATTCACTTGATCTTTTCTCATTAATATCTATTGGTGCAGGTGTTTGTTTACATTGAGACAGCAGCGCATTAGTAGCTTATTTTAAAGTAGATGATTAAATCCCACACGTAACTGTTCATAACATCACTTTTACTCGACGTTTAGATTTCACTGATGCTGCAGATTAAACTTCAGCCAGAGATCTAAGTGCTGCAGAAGTTTCATTAAATTCTGTCCAGCCAGTTGTGTGTGATGCTGTGACATAATCTGGCTGGACAGACAACCTGTACAGTCATACATATGGATAAAGAATTTTCGGGAATCGGTTTCTGGTCCTCCAATATATAAAACATAAAGATATCATTGAAAGAGCAAGTTCTGACCCAATGTACCGACAAAAACCTTCTTTTATTTATATAGATGTAAGGCATTCAGCATTTTATACTCCTCGCTGAAGTAAAAGATTCACTTTATATCAACATGGCATCCATTTTCTTTACTTTCAAGTTAATCTTTAACAGAAACTTCTAGAAAGCAAAAGAAAAATCAGAAGAATCAGTGAAAAACACCAGCTTTGTCAGACTTTCTTATTCATTTTAATTACTCACCATTTTATTCCTTTCATTTCTGGCTTTAAATGATCACTTCACAGACCAAAATATGCTAATGTCGCTAATATATCAGTGAGCACATTGCGTTGTTGTGTTAATAAGCTCTGCTATTTTTTTCTTTCACTATTAGCTTGCTAGTTGCTCTTTTTTTACACTAAGCATCTTTGTAACTTCAAAAAAAAAAAAAAAAAAACAGTTGTTTATTCATCTTCATATTTGTTCTTTAAGATTTGATGTTTCTATGCTTTAAAATACTTTAAAAAAAATAGAAAGGTATTCTTATTCATTTAGCAACAGGCTAATGAGATGATGTTAAAAATTTAGCAAATTTTGCTGTTTGTTTAGTTCATCATGTGTGGAAAAATCTTTTTAATTACTGACTAATTAAAACATGCTAATGCTGATAATTTAATCATAGTGGAGGTTATATTAGCATCATGCTACCAAGACAATTCTCAAGTTTCACAGCTTTTGTTATTTAAATGCTAATCATCCTTTTTTATTTTTATTTGTTATTCAGGCGTGAAGGTGAAGAATTAGAAAAATATTTAATGAAAAAAAAAATCTTAAAATTAAATCTTGATGTTAATTATGAAAATAAAAAGTTATTGAGTATAAGTAATTACAATGCTAATAATCGCCTGCTAACCTTCACTGCTTTATTTTCCTTTATCTCTGGAGATGATGGGAGGGGAAAAATAGAGTACAAACATATCAACATTTCTAGCGTGTATAGTGTGTGTGTGTGTGTGTGTGTGTGTGTGTGTGTGTGTGTGATTAAAGATAGCCAGTGTTTAGACTCTGCTGTAACATCCTTTTTCAGTTTTCTTTAAGAGATACAGTACCTTAGAAGTCCACTTTGATAAATTTTCCTTTTAAGATAAAAAAGCAGAATTTCGGTTCTTTGGTCCACATTTTTAAACCATGCAACTTAAGACAGCTTTCATTCCATGCATTTTTATCAGAGAAGCGCCAGAGGCGAGAGGAAATAAAGCGGCGTGGTAGTTTCATTTTCAAACGCTGAAAATTCAGAGCGGCAAAGAATCAGAAAAAAAAAAACAACAACAACAGAAAAACAATGAACAATGAGATTGGTTGGATGAGTACGAGTTACTCTGGGAACCTAAACCCTGAACACAAATGACTAACTGATAATGATACTCGCCTAACATTATGTGATGATGATGATGATGATGATGATGATGATGATGGACTTATCCGAATCTTGGAGACTCCTTCCATAAATTCCATTAATCATCAACAAATCACTAAATGTTTTTTTTTCATCTTTTTATGTAGCATAACCTCCCTAGACATTTATGTGAATGAGCTGTTACTATAGCAACAAAAAACAACCTGAACATCTGCATTAATCAAAATGTATTGATTTATACAGTAGCTGCAGGACTGGCAGAGCTGCTTTTACTGTATTATTATTATTATTATTATTATTATTATTATTATTATTATTAGGAGGGACATTCAGGTCAAACCAGTACTTGTGAAGAAATATCTGGTGAAGATGTAAAAATGATTGACGGTTAGGAGTTTTATTGCCACGTCCACCGTACAGTCCTGACCTCGCTCCAAGCTACATGTTAGGGAAAACCATTAAAAGAGTTCCTGGAATTTCAGACATGAAGCAGACAATCTGATCATTGATCATCTTTCTACTGTACCTTGATGGTGTCTAAGCGCTAGTGAAACACTGGGATAAGTGCATTAGTGAGGCAGGGGATTATATAGAGAAATAAAGGGAGTTATTTTTTTACGCTCAGAATTGTGTCCTGTTATTCTGCACAATATCAATAGTCCTGTTTTTTTTTTTTTTTTTTGTTTTTTTTTACCAGAAGGCTTACGTAAGTACTTTTACTTTGATAGTAGCAAGTCCTTAAATGAGTGTGGCATTGTATTGTTTCCACTACTGGCTTAGTCCTGCTAGTCGAGACATTAACCAGTACTCCTTAGTCTTTCATTCACAAGTGCAAAGAAATTTAGAAGCAGAACCGCCTCAGGCGTTTGTTTACTGGCGGCATTTGCTGAACAGATGACTGTCGGACTGCTTAACGCTGCATAATTTAAATGTCCATGGCTACGTTTAAGTTTATCTGTCATCCAAAGGACAACTTGTCTTTTTTTTTTTTTTTCTTTCTGATGACTTCCCTACATAATTTATACTCTGCATCTGTTGCAGTTCAGGCGTAATTTCCACTGATTTCCTGCCAAGCCGGAGAAGCGTTTAAAAATGAAATAAAACATGACAGTTGTTCTTTCTCTATCTATCTGTTTTTTTTTTCTTTCTTTCTTTCAAAAGCTTTTTTTTTTTTTTTTTGCCTGTATGTTACATACATATGTTGAGTGACACGCGTGGCAATAAAGAAAGCTGCTCTTTCTCTATAAAGATAATAAAAAGGAAAAATTAGAAGGACATGAAGGAGCTGTAATAAATTCCATGACGATTTTTCTAAAAACAGATGACGGCATTAGCCCGTCGAGCCTCTTTCTTCGGCGTGTCTGAAAGTCAGGATTAAGCTCTCCAAAGGGCTTCTCTTTCAGGACGGTGTGCAAAATGTGTTAGTAAATGTGGACAAATTGGATTTGGGAATTTGATATCTTCCTTTTGGCAGGCTTGGCCTGGATCGATTTTTCCATCCTCAGCATTTAATTCAGCCTTTATCAGAGCTAATAAGACTTCCTTATAATCAAAAGTGTGTGTCTCATGGGAGAATCGCATTCTCTGAACATTAAGCAAAGGTGTATTTTCAACTTGGGGCTAATTAAATTAGGAAATGAATACAAAAAAAAAAAAAAAAAAGGAAAGCAGACTAATCAGACATATTGTTTCTTAGCTAAACAAGTGTAATGAAAGTCACCAGTTTAACATTTTACACTACTGGGTTGTTCAGTTTAATTAGCTTTTAATGAATAGTGTTAGCTTCTGTATTGAAATTAGTCCTGAATGTGAAAGGAAAGAACATTGTTAAATGTTGGTTTTGTTCTTGTATTTTTTTTTTTCCCAGGTAGGAGGAACAAATCATATATTTGGTAAAAATGACATGAAATTGCATTTCAAAATGGTATGAAATCCAGTGAGCATGTGTACACATTGTACTTAGAGAGTACTCAAAACTTCACATGTAGTCTTAAAGCAATTCCCTGTGGTATACACTGCTCTTAACCTAACAGCTGACTTATAAGGTACCCCAACCACTTCGTCATATTTTGCTTACAGAGCTCCAGACTTCCTTGTATTCATAATATATTCTTAAGGGATGGCTCTCCAGGCTTCCTGGAGGACTTTTCTGTCTCTCATGTTCAGCCCAGTCCCCGTACATGAGCAGTTTCAGAGGAATGTTTTTTGTTTGTTAAGCCACACAGTGACCTGTGAATCATTCAAGCATAAGAAGCGTCTAATTTAAGACATGAAACCAGAGAGAAACAGGTGCAGATGATGACAGATGATGCTGAATGCTGAGTGGTTGTAACAGACTGGAGGGGAAATGAGGTTGCAGTCTGTTGCAGTAAAACGTTTGTTCACATTTCTCTCATTTAATCTAGAGCATTTTAATTTAATTTGATATGAAGAAATGCACAAATGATAGGGTGGGGGGGGGTCAAGACTTTTTGCATAATAATGGTCATGAAAAATGGCCAAAGAAGACTTGTTCAAAAGTGCCAAAAGTGAACAAACTCCAAGTTGATGTTTTAATATAGTGAAGTTCCACAGAGGTGCCAGTTTAAAGTCTACGTCCTGCGTGTCCTAGATAATAAAGTGTAATAAATGAGCAAGGAAAGCAGCACTATATCCACTTTACTGCAGAGGAATATTCTAGAAACCTAGACAAGGACATAATCACAATGAAAACGCCGAGTTAGCAATAATCGTTTAAGGCGCGAGGTGGAGAAGCGGAAACTAAAGGCTAATAAGAAAAATAAAATAAAAATAAATAGACAATAAATTGTGGACAGTCATGAGTAAGAGATTATCAAAACATCTTAGACAGATACCATTAAGATAATAATAATAATAATAATAATAATAATACCTAGGTTCACATAGGCTTTATTATATTTCTTTTATCATATATATATATTTTTCTACATTTGCACCCAGGTTTTCTTATTTTCTTATTCTCTTATATTTTTTTTATATTTTTATTTTCTTATATTTTTCTCATTGTATATTTTTTACTGTACATATATTTTATTCTTTTATTCTTAGTTAAACCTATTCCTACGTTCTTTGTTATATTCTTTTAGTGTAAATAGTCTTGAATAGTTTTTATTCTAAGGTCACGGGCAGTCGCCTGAGCATTTCACTGCATATCCTACTGTGTATGACTGTGTATGTGACAAATAAAATTTGAATTTGATTTGAATTTAATTTAATTTAATAATAATTTCTGATTTCCAAACATTATTATTTTAGCACAAAATTAAATGCCATAAAAGAAAATTGTAGTCCACAAATAAATAAATAAATAATAAAATCAACATATTATAAGATATTAAGACAAAAAACAAACAAAAAGACAAAAGTGCAGGGTTTTGCAGTCAGAAAGAGAAGCAGTTAAAGTCCTCTGAAGACCTTCATAACTAACCTCTTTATAAAACTGCACAAATTGTATCGGAGATTGTTATTTATTTATTTATTTATTGTCAAGGGTCATGATACCAAATATTGACTTTCATTCATTCATTAACGTTTACTGCAGTTTATAGTATTTGAGTCAGAGATGGCATAAATGATGCTAAAAATTGAAATGCAAATTGTTGTAAGGTTTTCCTTACTTACTTTATATATTTTTTGTTGCCATGGTGATGCAGTGGTTTTGTAGTGGCACGGTTGTGTAGCAGTCAGCACTGTGGCCTCATATAACTTTACATAGCATTTAGAACATTATACAGGAGGTACGTGAGGAATAACACACATGGGGTGGCACGATGGCCTAATGGCACAGTGTTGTGTTATCACGTATAAGAAATGTATTAAATTCAATCCTAGTTTTTAATCTTTGTCGTTCCCTCACTAGTCTGTATTTCTTTCAAACCTCATAAAATAAATAAATAAATAAATAAATCACGGCTAGACATGTTTTTCGGGGAAAGATTTCAGAAAGTTACTGACACTGAAGACGCCTTCCCTAAAAGTCTCGTTAAAGAATTTTTTTTTTTTTTTTTTTTTTTTTTACCATATTGGAACATTTTAATCAGGTTATGTACAAGGTCTTGTGAATGACATGTAATGTGAACATAAAACAAGGACATTCACACCAACCTGTGATTTGCAGTGATAGAAAATGAATCAACATCTTCTGACCAATCAGAATCCAGAGCCCAACTGGGCAGTGGTGTGATTAAATAGCTCATTCAAGTAAATACAGTATAACAGAGAGAGAGAGAGAGAGAGAGAGAGACATGAGATATGAGATATGACGGCTTATAGATAATAACTCTGCTATTTAGAGAGGAATAAATAATTACCCCTCAGGCCTGCAATTTATTTTGACAGTTGTATGCACTGCAGAAAAATTCTGAATAAAATTTGTAATGCTATAAAAGAATTTTCGTGTCATGCCTAATATCTGGTGAGAAAGCTAATTGTGTCATTTTGGAGGGAAAAAAGGGAGAACAGAAAATTCCTTTTCTTTATTTTCGGGTAATTAATGGATCATTACCGTAAAAAAAAAAAAAGAAAAAGAAAAAAAGAAAAATCCATGGTCTCTAACAATGAAATAAAGCAAGTAGCATTTTCTTTGGCATCATGCAAATGACATCATTCTGACACCAGTCTTTTCTTTTCGACAATTAAAAACGTTTAGCTTCAAAAAGAGAAAGAATTCGTTCTTTCCTAGTTTTAAAAGTGACTTGAAATATACTTTGTGAAACCAACACACCTGGTGAAGCTCGTCAGAGAACGAGAGCGCTAATGTGGGAAAACATTTAACTGAACTAGCTTGCAAACAATGCTAATGATTTCATTGTTAAACGGTTAGACTTTACGGTGGAGTCGTGTGAGCTCGTTTCGGGAATCATGGTGGTATCGTGAAGCTCAGGAAAAAATAAAGACCGGGTGTGAAATGTAAAGTATTCCTTTACTTTATTATCTTTAATGATTTTTTTATTTTTATTTTTCCCGTTTGTATTCTTCAACAGTTTAGCCGATGGATTTGATGGAAGTTTGAGTGAGCGTCATTATTCTCTATAATACATAAATACATGAAAAAAAAAAAGAATAAACGTTTGAACGATTTGTGAAATTGATCCTGGACAGCGTGATGTTAAGCAACCCATAAAAAATTACAAAGAAGTGTCTTCTGACTTTAAAATGACTCCCTTTTACTTTTAATAAATTTTGTTTGTTGGTTTAAACTCCTCAGGGTTTAATTACAGCCAGCTTGTCTAAATTATCCGACTCCATTAAAGCTGCATTTCAGTGTTTTTCTCACATGGTTGGAGATACAAGGTGGTTAAACCGGAAAGTTTCCCCATAATTACCGCTCTGTGGTTCAGGTAGGTTTTTTTTTTTTTTTTTTTTTACATATCAGAAACTTGTAATTATGCTAATTGTGATGTTATGTGAAAGCTTTTAGACGAAATGAGTGTTAAACTCTTTTCAGGTTGTTTTAGGTATTTACCATGGAATACCATAGAATTTTCAAAAATCCAATATATGTTTTGATATATTTTGGCATTTTGATTCATGGATTCAAAAAGAATCCATGGTGACACAAACTATTTAAATGTTCTGGAACACTCCTTATTTAGCTTTATCCTTGACTGTAACTCATGAAGTCCCTAAGTGACATCTAATGAACAGTCGTGGTGCGATCGTGACTTTGAAACGCCATTTCTGAAATGATGGTGTGCCTGGGTAGCAATTGTGGCAGAAGTATAATCCTATTTCACATTTCTAATGATTTAATAATATTTAATATTTGATATTAAAATGTTCTGGCCGCATTTCTTGAATGAAATGATATAAAACAATGCTGTGACACGTGTGACTTAGGGCCCTTTAACCCTAAAATGATCAGAGTAAATACTAAGTAACATCTTTCAAAATGTGTTTCATGTGGTCTGTTTCGTCTGCATATCCCACATAATTTTCCTTAAAGGAGAACTGGATCAAGGGCGGCACGGTGGTGTAGTGGTCAGCACTACCAGGTTGCACCGCCAGGGTCCGGGTTCGATCCCCGGCCAGGCTCGATTCCCGTCTCTGTGTGCATGGAGTTTGCATGTTCTCCCCGTGCTTGGTGGGTTTCCTCCGGGTCCTCCGGTTTCCTCCCACAGTCCAAAGACATGTAGGTTAGGCTAATTGGCGTTCCCAAATTGCCCGTAGTGTGTGAATGAGTGAGTGTATGTGTGTGTCTGTGCCCTGCGATGGATTGGCACCCTGTCCGGGCTGTACCCTGCCATGTGCCCTAAGTCTCCTGGGATAGGCTCCAGGCCCAAGTGACCCTGAATACAGGATTAAGCGGTATAGATGAGAGAGAGAGAGAACTGGATCTGGGTTCTAATGGGTTAAGGCAACAAAATAGTATTTCATGATCTCAACATGTCTGGCAGTTACACCAATTTTTCTATGTTACAATACAAAACAACACAGGCTCATATAAATGAGTTGTTTTTCACCCTTGAATATCCCCATTAAGAAAAAAAGCAATTGAAAAAAAAAATAATAAAGATTTAATCATAACAATAAGTGTTTTTTTTTTTTTTTTAAATAATGGAATATATTCTTCTTAAAAAATGGCTGAGATGACACTTCATGGTACAAGTATGAATACATTTACAAATATAAATTAATAAAAGAATGAAAAGGAGAAAAAGTCATGAAAAATGCTAATGTTTTGTGTGGGAGTTTAAGAGTGGAAATCGTTTTGCCAAAGCGCCCAAAGACCTTTTTGGTTGTAGTTTAAATTGACTTCAGTTCCCAGTTTGCACCTCGGTCAGGTCGCAGAGGCGCCCCACACCGAGCGCCAAGGGAGAACGAAGTGTGAAAGGTATGAGCAGCAAGGAGCAGCCTCCCAGCCGGACTGGAGCAGCCATTAATGGAGCGCCGAAAGCAATGAGAGGCGCATTCAAGACCTGCAGGAACACGTAGTCATGCTCCAAGGGCTGCTAACGTGGCTAAGCCTCACGGGAGACCCAGACCTGTCAGCCCCTTTCTCCTATGCGAGTGATAATGACGGCGAGCTGGTGTACATTCCAGACAGCGATGATGACAGTGAGCTATATTTCCTGCCGTATTGCGACGAGGAACGAGCGGGGCAGCGACGACGACGAAGGCAAGCTCCCTTTTCGGCCGCTTTACGGCGGCAATGAGAGCGAGTTCTATATACTGCCGCGTAGTTGTTTCGTCGAGGACAGCGAGGAGGAAGGCGAGCTGCCGTCGCAGCACAGTGCCGTTGAAGACGGCGAGCTTCCTCTGTGTCCGCCGTGGTCACGCAGCGACGAGGACAGCGAGCTGCCGGCTCACGGCGCCGAGGAGGACAGCGGGTTTCCTCCGCCGCCGCCGTCATGCAGCGTGGAGGCCAGTGAGCTTCCGCCGCTGACCAGCGTCGCTGAGAGCCTCCTCTTCCTCCGCCGCCGCCATCACGCGCCGCTAAGGATGGTGAACCTCCTCTTCCTCCGCCGCCGCCATCATGTGCCGCCAAGCACGCCGCACTTTCTTTGTCTCAGCATCTGCCGCCCTGCATCAGTGAGGACGGTGCGCGTTCTCTGCCTCCGCCGCCCTGCTGCAATGGGGGCACCGGACCACCTTGCCCACAGGACAAAGGAGCCAGCCTCGGGGTGAGGAGGGCAGACATTGAACCCTGGGGGGGCTTCCCAGGACCTCCTGTGGCGCTCCGGAGTTGCGCCCTTTGAGGGGGGGTACTGTAAGGGATAACCCCTAGAGGGAGCCAAAGCGCCCAAAAACCTTTTTGGTTGTAGTTTAATTTGACTTCAGTTCCCAGTTTGCACCTCGGTCAGGTGACGTGGACGCTCACCTGAACCGAGTCAGTTATTAGTTTCCTTATAAATAGCTTGCTTTTAGTCCTTTCCGTTGTCTTGCATTTGTTACGTTAATTCTAAGGTATGATGATTCGTGTTTTGGTTTATTTTACATCAAAGTACTCTGTTTTGTTCCCTGGTTTCAATAAAAAGGCTTCTGCTAAACCTACGACCTCTGCATTTATGCCTCGCAAACAAAGATGTGACAGATATAGGGTACCGAATTTAAATTTAAGAAGGTCAGGTTAATAAGATTTTCTGTGAGCCGATGAGCCGACTGTATGTTTGTGTTAGGAATCAGATCTCTATACAATATATGCAGTCATTGTCAAGTCTATAAAAAAAAATTAAGCACTTTAAAATCCATAACATTTTAATAATATTTGTGAATTTTCAGTAACTATGCTAGGGAAATAGGGACAGTTTTAACTTGTAAATTTCCTTGTATTTGTTTGGAATATTAACGTCTTTAATCGATGTTTAGTGAATCTTACTTTGCATGCTGCTGAGCTGTAAACAAATGTGAAAGGACTCTGGTTGCTTGGCCATACTGCATTTTCAGTTTGGGTATTTTAGCTAATAGTGGTGCTTCACTACTTTTTATCAGCGCCATGGTTTTGAAACATGAGAGACAAACTGGTTATACTTCCCACAGGAAAAATAAACATCTGTCCATTCATCTTTGAAGGTACAGTTTTCATAGTCTACTTTCCTTTTTTTATGTCTTTTGTTTCTGTTTCTTCCACCCACTCTCAGTCTATACACTCTTGCGTTGATTGGCTCCGTTGAGTGATGGATGTAGCCACGACCACCTTGAGGGGAAAAACCGCTAGATCACTGGGATATTAATTATTTTCATTTATCAGAAAAGCCTCAGGGTCCTCATTGAACTGTTTCTCAGTCCGGATCTGGATCGAGGTGCACCATTTAGTGATACCTGATCTCTGACAACGATGAGATGGCCTACCTGGAGGAGATTAGGAATCTGGAGAACTGGTGCCAGAGGGACAACGTCATCCTGACCGTCAGCAAGACAAAGGAGCTGATAGTGGACCTCAGTACTAAGCAGGAGAGGAACTACTAAACCCCAACTAGATCAACAAGAGCCCAAGGGAAAGAGTGAACAGCTTCAGATACTTTGGAGTTCACATCACGCATGACCCGTCGTGGTCCTGTCACATCAACACCATGGTGAAAAAGGCCCTGCATCGTCTCTACCACCTCAGATGCTTGAGAGACGCTCTAAGGTGCTCAGGAACTTCTACTACTACATCATAGAGAGCATCCTGATGGGAAACATCACAACCTGGTTTGGGAACAGCACCATGGAGGACAGACATGCTCTACAGAGGGTGGTGCGATCAGCTGAACGCATTATCCGCACCAAGCCCCCTGACCTGCACTCAATCTACACCAAGCAGGAAGATCATGAAGTGTCTCAGCCACCCCGCTCCCTGAAGGCCAACACAGAGAGACTGAGGAGAAACTTCTTCCCACAGGCTGTACGGTCTCTCAATCACAACACCACATAGAACTTAACACTCTGCTCCCACTCATATACCATTCAGCACATACAGTGGAACCTTGGATTGCGAGTAACCCGGTTTGCGAGTGTTTTCAAGACAAGCAAAATTTTTAAAAACATTTTGATTTGATAAATGAGCAAGTCTTGATATATGAGTACCAAGTATCCTCGAGTTTCATGTGGAGTGTTTTGATATACAAGCATGCTTCTGAAAATAATTATGCTCCCAATGCAAGATTTAACTGTACTTTGTTTTTATTAGAAGTTTTTATTCTGCTGTGCTTATGATTGGACATTTCCATGTTGGGTACATCTCAATTCTGTTTTAGATTTTTTTAAGGAATGTACATTCATGTACAGACAAAAGTTTTCTATATTTTCTAAAAAAATATTTTTTATTTTCATAATTTTACATATTTCTTTTGTTTTTCTTATTACATTCTTATTTCATATTCTTAGGGGCGGAAGTTTAAAACATTTCACTGCATATCATCCTGTGTATGACCGTGTGTGTGACAAGTAAAATTAGAATTTGAATACCTAACTCATGTGACTCATGTGCTCTACCAAAATGTTGAGAAGAACATCAAAGCCTTAAAACATCTGAGTAGTTCATAATTCCACTGAATCTTCAATAAAGTTTAGGATGTAAGCAGCTTTGTTCAGATTCAGAAGTAGGCCTCCTGTTCATTTGCAAAATGCTGATGAAATACGAAATGACTGTGCAGTTTGAAAGCTGCAGAGTTTCAGGCAAATCACGGTGCTATGCTGTTCAATTATTTACACATCAGTTTAAAAAATGATTGTGGCTTTTTTTTTTTTTTTAATGCACCAGTTTGGTTTCTGTGCTTTGTGAGTAATCAATTTATGATTGTTGCCTTGATAAATTTTATTCATTGCTTTTTAAATTGACGCATCGGTCCAAATCACCTCATTGTTACGGTCCTTTTTGTTAGTGTGAGTCCATGTTGATTAAAACAAACACACACAAGAAAAAGAGAAAAAACAAAAACAAAGAAGCTACACAGAGACACAGACACAGAGATTTTCTTGGTGTGATTCCGGATGACACCTCATCATTAACACACAAGCTTAGCAGCCAATATAATATAGAGATTGAAAAAAAGATCAGACTACAGCCAACAGATAATAAAGAGCAGACAGACATTCATGGTCACATGGGGGCTTGTTGATGAAGAACAAACTCTTTGAATTGTGACAGAAGCACACAGACGTCTGTGCAACATCAGCTCTCAATCGGGTGCAGTTGCCGGAGCTTTGAATCGTTCGTGCGAGACCTCTGTGTTTCTGTTTTGTTATGACCGTCGCCTAGCAACCGGTAAAACACATGGGCAACAAGTTATAAGCCGTGTTATGGATGTGTCATCTCAGCCATTTAGTTTGTTTCATTTGCATTTAAAAATTGTAAACTTTCAGTGGGAAAGAATGCAAAAACCCAAACTGAACCCAAACACAAAACATCACATTATTTTCAACTTACAACTAACCACATGCCATTTTTAAAAAAACGATTAATGTCTTAACTACAGTACCTCCATGTGTGGGGAAGTTGGGACATTGCACAAATTGTGAATGAAAACAGAATGCAATGAAGTGAAAGTTTAAAATTTCAATATTTCATTCAGAATCGAATATAGATAACAAAATGTTGAAAGTGAGACATTTTGAAATGTAATGCCAAATATTGCCTCATTTGGGATTTCACAACAGCTACACATTCCAAAAAAGTTGGGACAGGTAGCAATAAGAGGCCGGAAAAGTGAAATGTACACATAAGAATCAGCTGGAGCACCAATTTGCAACTTATTAGGTCAATTGGCATCATGATTGAGCATAAAAAGAGCCTCTCAGAGTGGCAGTGTCTCTCAGAAGTCAAGATGGGCAGAGGATCACCAATTCCGCCAATGCTGCGGTGAAGAATTTTGGCACGATATCAGTAAGGCGCTTCTCAGAGAAAAATTGCAAAGAGTTTGAAGTTATCATAATCCATAATTCATAATATCCAAAAATTCAGAGAATCTGGAACAATCTCTGTGCGTAAGGGTTAAGGCCGGAAGACCATACTGGATTGCCCGTGATTTTCGGGCCCTTAGGCGACACTGCATCACATACAGGAATGCTACTGTAATGGAAATCACAACATGGGCTCAGGAATACTTTCAGAAAACATTGTCGGTGAACACAATTCATCGTGCCATTCGTAACTGCCGGCTCAAAAAAGAAGCCGTACTGTATCTAAACATGATCCAGAAGAGCAGACGTTTTCTCTGGGCCAAGGCTCATTTAAAATCACCTGCGGAAAAAGTGGAAAACCGTTCTGTGGTCAGACGAATCAAAATTTGAAGTTCCTTTTGGGAAACTGGGACGCCATGTCACCCGGACTAAAGAGGACAAGGATAACCCAAGTTGATATTAGCGCTTAGTCCAGAAGCCTGCATCTCTGATGGTATGGGGCTGCATGAGTGCATGCGGAATGGGCAGCTTACACATCTGTAAAGGCACCATCAATGCTGAAAGGTATATCCAAGTTCTAGAACAACAGATGCTGCCATCCAGACGTCGTCTCTTTCAGAGAGGACCTTGCATTTTCCAACATGACGATGCCAGACCACATACAGTACAGTACTGCATCAAGTACAACATCATGGCTCGTAGGAGAAGGATCCGGGTACTGAAACGGCCGGCCTGCAGTTGAGATCTTTCACCCATAGGAATCATTTGGCGCATCATAAATAGGAAGATATGACAAAAAAGACCTAAGACAGTTGAGCAACCAACTAGAAGCCTGTATTAGACATGAATGGGACAACATTCCTATTCCTAAACTTGAGCACCTTGTCTCCTCAGTCCCCAGATGTTTGCAGACTGTTATAAAAAGATGAGGGGATTCTACACAGTGGTAAACATGGCCTTGTGTTGATGCCATCAAAATTAACATTAACTTATTTTCCCCTTGAAACGATACATTTTCTCAGTTTCTGAATAAAATATTGAAATTTGAATTTTTTGAAATCGGGTCTGCATTTCTTTCTTAAGAAGTACAGTGGTACCTTAGCATAGGAGTTCTTAAGGTGAAATTTTGTATTGTGAGATGTACCGTCCAACATGAAATAATGTAAATGGCGAAAATCCATTTCAACCACCCAAACTATTACCAATTTCCAACACTATACTCATAATTGTGCATATAGAAATAGACATGTAAATGACGAAATAATCTGTTGCAGCCACCCAAACATATTTCCCACACTATAATCATATTGTTGCATATAAAAACATATCAAACATGCATACCTGAAACATTCAGAAAAGACATGTAAATGAAGTAAAATATGAAATAAACCGACATTAATCCTCACTTGACCTTAATTTATGATTCTTCTTGGCACCGGCTGCTTTAAAAACCAAACTAAAAGTGACTCCCTGTTCTTCTTGCTACGGAACGTTCTTGCCACCCATGATGCTACTGTGTGTCTTCTCTGAATCGTGAACACAATGCAAATAAAAACCCACAAAAATGTATACTTGCTTCGCTTGTTTTTTTTCCCTGACGCAAACAAGTTTTGTGCGTGCGGGCACTTCCAACACCATTCGATTCAGCTTGGTTTATCTGCTCATATGCCGAAAATGCTTTGTATGCCTGTGCAAATTTCCGGTCATAAGGCAAACATGCTTAAGAAATACATTCTGCATATTAACATGTTGGCTTGAGTAAACTTCTGTAATTTGTAAACTTTATATGTTTTATAGCTATAAGAATAATTAGAGATCCCCCCCCCCCTCCAAAAAAAAAAAAAAAAAAACCCCAACAACCACAAACTACTTTCAAATTATTACATTTTGTTGCCTTGCAGACACTGGTTTTTATTTTATTCAGCTGGCTTTGCTGGATGCAACATTTAAACATCCAAGTGAAAGATTCAACACCAACATGTCAAATGTTTTGTTTAAATTTATTTATTTATTTTTTTAGAATAAATAAAAAACAGAACGACTGATTTGGACAAGGATCGCCACCTCATAAGAATGACTTGCAATTCAATCAGGCGAAGCTAGAGTAATCACATTCTCAACGGCACACGAAGCCATTTAACTGTGATCAGCTGTGGTCGTTTTGATTAGCTCAGCATGAAAACCTGGAGTATTTCAGTCCCTGAGAGAGCAACTGAAGCAAACATTCAACTCTGGGTGGCCCGGCAGTCTCAAAAGATCTCTGGGATAACTTCATAATATTTTAAGGAATATCATTGTAAGGTTATTGTATTACTGTATGTGCGAAAGTGTTTGGATATTTCCAGGATATACTGTATGTATTCTAATACTATAGGGAAGCATTTGAAATATTTTGAGAATGAATTCAGAATGTTTTGAGAAAACAGCAATATATTATACGGGAATATGTTTTAATATTTCTAGGATAAATTCTGAATATTATGAGAGAGAAAAAAAATCTACAAATAATATTATGTGGGGAAAGTAGTAATGTTTTGAGAATGAATGTATAATATATATATAGAAAAATCATAATATTATTAGATCAATAAAAACATGATGATCTAAAAAAATATCACTAAGTTTTTTTTAGGGGAAAAAAATAAATAAATGAATAATAATTAATAAATATAGACATATATAAAAGATTTCTGTTTGATCTTTATATTTGTTTGTTTGTTTATTGCAACTGTTCCTTCATGTGTTTTGTTTCATTGTACACCATTGTATTTTATGTAATTGTATGTACAGCATTGTTTAAGTTTCTTAGTATTACTCTTTAAAATGTTTTATTATTATTTATTATTATTATTATTATTATTATTATTATTTAGTAAATAATCCATAATTGTAACAAAAAACACCACTTAAAGCTAAGAAAATATAATAATATAATCTTCTAATAGGGTAATAACATGATGTGAAATCATTTAATGAAATAATTGACAATAGCAGTTAGTTTTCCTCTATTAAAGTTGATACTTTACCTTAGATATTTTAACATAGAGACATTTTAGCGTAGAAACAAAGGTTTTGTAAGTTGCACAACAAATTAGCCTGTTAAATGAATCAATCAAACAAACAAACAAACAAACAAACAAACACATAGATAAGACCAAGTTAACCAAGTCATTTGTTATATTTTGTTTAATAATTCCCGAGTTATATTTGTTGCATTGATTAGCCTGAGGAACCTCGTGGAATGTCGAGACAGAATTGAGAGGCTCTAATCCGCAGTGTTTCTTATCTGCTCTAATTACTCTCATTTGCACAAACTTATCAGGAGTTCATTAAACCAGTTGCTGATTAGCGGCACAGACGCATGTCTCCGTCGTGAGGAGGATGAAGATCAGAGCAGCGTGTAGTGATCGCTGCAGTAACACAAGTCTTTCTTCAAATAAGTCACTAATTCTTTACCTGATTGTACAGAGAAAAAAAAATGAGTTTGTAGAACTTAACATAACTTCGGTAGTATGAAGTCTAGTCACAGATTTTACAGTAGATCTTTATTTTTACAGCACGTTTTTTTTATTTATTTATTTTTTTTAGCACATTGATCAAAATCATGACGAGGTATCTGCATCAAGTGAGAAGCTCTGAAAGACCACAAGAACACAAATCAAGTCTTTTTTATTTATTTATTATTATTCTATCTAATCTTTGCAAGGATAACATGGTGTTTTTAAATAAATACATGAATTTATTGGAAAAATTAAAGTGTTGAAGAAAAACTTGAATGATTTTTTTTTTTTTATTCTTCTTCATGACACCTTAATGTACAGTATGTTTGGAAGGAGTCTCCAGTGTCAATGGTTTATAACATCTTGAGGATGGAGTAGGCGCACGGT
>QNUK01000926.1:122500-152500 GCA_013621035.1 Clarias magur | reverse complement strand
TCTCTCTCTCTCTATCTGTCTCTCTCTGTCTCTCTCTGTCTCTCTCCGTCTCTGTCTCTCTCTCTCTGTCTCTCTCTGTCTGTCTCTGTCTCTCTGTCTCTCTCTCTCTCTCTGTCTCTCTCTGTCTCTGTCTCTCTCTGTCTCTCTCTCTCTCTCTGTCTCTCTCTGTCTCTCTCTCTCTCTGTCTCTCTCTGTCTCTCTCATTTCTCTTCATATTCTTCTTTTTCTACAGTTTGGAATCTGTTACTCTCTCTTTCTCGCATCTTTCACGCCTTTCTGTCGTTTTCTGTCTCTTGTTCCCTTCCTCTTTCAGGCTTCTCTCGTCATTCCTTCTCTCTCTCTTTATATTCTCGCTTTTTAATCTCCCTCTCTTTATTTTTATCTCCTGCGTTTCTTTCTTTCCTCTTATTCTCCTTCTCTCTGTTCATATCTGTCCCTCAATCTCTCCCTCATCGCTCCCTTTTCCTCCTGTCCTCGTTTAATTTTAATGTTGTTTTCTCTCTTCTTTCTCTCTCTCCATCATTACTATATATGTTTCTTTCTGTCGCTTGCTTCCCTTCTGTTTTTTCTTCTCCTTCTCTCTCATCCTGTCTGTCTGTCTGTCTTTTCTCACTTACTTTCTCACTCTGTATTTCTTTCTTTACTTTTCTTTCTTATTTTCTTGACATTCACTCCTCCTTTATCCCTCTATCCGAACAGCCTGTGCTCTCTTCTTATTATTTTTTTTACCTTTTCTTTGTCTAAACACTCATGTTGCCTCTTTCTTTCTTTGTATCTCACTCATTCTCTGCTTTCCTCTGCCTTTTCCTTTGTTTTCTCCTCTCGTTTTGCTCTACTTCTTTGCTCCTTAATTTTCTTTTTTTTGTCTCCTTTCTCCTACTCTGTCTTTCCATCTTGATATTTCACATATCTCACTCTGTTGCCCTCTTTTGTCTTTTTAGTGTTGCAGTTTCACCCTCCCTTTGTTACTCTCTCTCTCTCTCTCTCTCTCTCTCTCTCTCTCTCTGGCATCCTTCTTTCTCCTCGTGTCGTTCTCGTATTCCCTCTCCGTCTCTGTCTTCCTCTCGGCTTCTCCCATGTTGCTCCTCTCAGCTCAGGGCGTGTTGAGTGAAGTTCTGACACGAGTTCTGCTGCCAAGCCGCCTGAGGGACGACAAGAAACATATTGCTTCTTCCTCCTCCTCCTCCTCCTCCTCCTGGTCTTCCCTCGGACGCAGAATTAAAGTTTAACTGGGGAGCTATGTGTTTAAACAAGGCCACTGTAAAACTTTAACGTCTCCGCGTGACGCTGATGGTCGCTATGAAACCGGATCGGAACCGAGGGGCCGTCGGGGAACGCCGCTCTCATTTCCTGTGCTGGAGAGACTCAGAGGAAGTCCTGTCAGAATAACACGACGGGAAATTACACTTCGATTAGACTGTGCTGTATCGGCTGTACATATTAAAATCCACACGTACGCTGGTGGACATTTCATTCTTTGATACGACGCCTCCCGGTTTATCTTCTGTTAGAGAATTCAGTGTCTAACACGAGCGAAGTGTCGCCATGTGTACAGTATAATGAACTGAGGAGGTATAGAAGAAGAGTCTGGGTTATGGATCGGACACATGAACACGTCGATTTTTTATATATAATGTCGAGTTTTATAGCCTTGCGAGATACACTGTTCATTAATGGATGGCATGTTGTGCACTTTAACACATTTCATGTTGGGGACCATCCAAGAGACGAGGTAGTTCTGGCTCTCATTTACATTATACCGTATCCAGCGGACGAGGCAGAGCGTCTCAGCAGGACGTCTCTTGGGGACATCTTCAGGATCCATTAAAGCCCTAAGAATTAACACCCCAGACCGTTCCATGACTAATTTCCTAAAGCCCTTACACTATTAGTCGCCTTGAAGATGATCTAATAGCCCCTTTTAGGACCTGAGGGATCGTCTGCATGGCCACTGGTCAATGCCAATACTGTAGTTCCTTCAGTCTCTCTCTTTCTTCGTCGTTTCTTTTTTGACTATATTATTATTTTAAGGAGGCTCCTTCCCTAAAATGGTACTTAAACCTGTCATAATAAAAAAGGTCACCACATCAAACAACTCAATCAAAATTCATCAAAACCCCAAAAAAGTTTGGGATCACTTTCTAACTCCACGCTCGTTCCTGATGTTTATTTCTCTCTACACTGTAAAACTGCACTGAAGGAGTTTAACCAAAAACACACAAGAATCTCCTGTGAACAGTCGATATTGAGACGTTTATCTGCTCCTTCTGCTCTGTAAAGCTTCATAACGGCTCTAATCTGAGGTGCTGGTTGTTGGTTAATTGGTGATTTCTGAGGCTGGTGACTCTAAATGAACTTCTCGTCTGCAGCAGTGAGTTTTGGTCTCGCTTTCCTGGGAAGGTCTTCATGAGAGACAGTTTCATCGCGGAGCTCGATGGGGTTTACAAACGCACTCGACACACAATACTGCTCTTGTGAGAACTATTTCAGAAAGACCGACCTCCATGTTGTTGTTGTTCCATATGGAATTAGGTAATTATTTATCATTTCATAGTTGTGAAATCCCCAGTATTTGTTGGATGATGTAGAAAATAAATCACTAAAGAAAAACAAAGAACGTGATCTCACACTTTTGAGCTGTAGTGTACTATAGAAACTATAGAACTTATTAGCAGGATGTCATACAGTATAGCAAGTGCACTGATATTAACCTATTCTTTCTGTTACAGCTGCAACGCCATAATGCCAGATTTGCCAACCGACCGCCATGCGGTTTATCACCCCGAGTAGAAGTTCTATACATCTATAGCTTATTTTTTATATCTATCTAATTTGTTTTGTAAACCAACGAATCAAAATCTATGGTTGCACGACCTCATCAGCCACTGTTTTTAAACACTTATGATATTATATATCTACTAGCGGCGCTAAACATGAGCCCATTAACTCGCTGCTCAACTGACTTCACTAAGGGAGCTGGACTTGAAGGTCCATTAACACGATGATCAACGTTCTCATCCACAGCCATGCTGCACTTAGTTTTCCATTAGGGCCACAGTGGTTTCGTGGTTAGCACTGTCGCCACACACCTCCATGGGCCGGGTTCGATTCCCTCTTTGGGCGCTGTGTGCACGCAGTCTGCATGTTCTCCCTCTGCTTGGTGGGTTTCCGCCGGGTTCTCCAGTTACCTCGCATAGTCCAACGACTTGAAGGCAAGGCTAATTGGCGTTCCCAACTTGCCGATAGTATGTGAAAGACAATCAGGTATCAAGCTGGCAATCCGGCCCCCTTCAGAAAGTGCCGCAGAAATGACGGATATACAGTACAGACCAAAAGTTTGTTCACACAAAAGTTTTGTTCTTTATCGTGTTCTTTAGCCCAAACGCGTCTCTTCTGCTTGTTGCCGGTCCTTAGCAGTGGTTTCCTAGCAGATCTTCTAGCATGAAGGCCTGATTCACACAGTCTCCTCTTAACAGTTGTTCTAGAGACGTGTCTGCTGCTAGAACTCTGTGTGGCATTGACCTGCTCTCTGATCTGAGCTGCTGTTAACCTGCCATTTCTGAGGCTGGTGACTCGGATGAACTTCTCCTCCGCAGCAGAGGCGACTCTCGGTCTTCCTTTCCTGGGCCGGTCCGCATGTGAGCCAGTTTCTTTGTAGCACTTGATGGTTTGTGTGACTGCACTTGGGGACACTTTCAAAGTTTTCCCGATTTTTTGGACTGACTGACCTTCATTTCTTAAAGTAATGATGGCCGCTCGTTTTTTTTTCTTCACTTAGCTGCTTTTTTCTTGCCATAATACAAATTCAAACTCTTTGAATGAGAAGGTGTGTCCAAACTTTTGGTCTATACTGTACCTCCAGGGTGGGGACTATCCGGTCTCCAATGTGGTCAGACCAAAATTAGGGTGCTTGACTTGAAAGACATGAAAGTGAGTTGATGGTGAAGTTGGATTTAGTTTTCCACTTGGATGCTTAAATAGAAAGTTCATTAACTCACCACTTTACTGACCCTTCAACGGCCATGTTGGAGTTTATTTTTTGCAGTCATTGCGATGCTAAACTGGAATGGGGTGCATTAAAGTGGTTCATTATACTGTAATTGCAACAAATAATTTTTTAAACACTAGACCCCATGTGTACATGGCAAACACTATCTAACATCTCTGGAGTACTGAAGCTTTAGTAAGCATTACTACTGTACATGTCTGTCAAGAATTCCCAAGAAGTGTGTTCTTGAGCAAAGCTCGATCGTAATGTTCTCATTAGTAAAAGCCTAGAATGATGACCGCGTTGTGCTCAGGTGTATGTGTATAGAATGGGAACAAAACGATGCTGTAAGAGAGATGACGTATTCCCGAATAATAAGCATCAGCCGAATAAAATGTTTTATCAGTGTTTAATAGCTGATGAAATAAAAACAGCTCTTTGTAGTGGACTCGCTGTTTTATTAGCAGCACATTAATCATTTTAGCTGCATGTTTTATTAGCCGCCCATTTATCGCAGCGTCTGTGTCAGAAAATGAACCATGCTGGGGAGAAATGAGCAGGAGATGATGAATGCACGCCGGGAAAAAAACGACTCCTCATCAATATCATGACTCATTGTCTAACTCGTCGTTTCGCTGTGGTTTTTTTTTTCTTCTTTTTTTTCCCCTTTCTTTTTCGGTGAGGGCAGTAATGTAGCGTTCGTCAGCACCGTACCTGCTCCGGGGCTGGTATTAATGGAGTTTTAGATGCTAATGTAGTGACACGCCAGAGGTTAATGTGAATCCTGACCCTGTGAAGGACTGCACTCGTTTCACATGTAATAAAAGTTTGAATATTTAAAGCGCTTTTTGAAAAAGACAAGTGCTCCGATTAATTAAACGAGATGGTGATGGAGCGGCGCGTGATTGCGTAGCATTTATATAACGAGCGGCGTGATGCGTAACCCTACAGTACGTGTCATGGCAGCAGTAGTGGAGTGTTAAAATGCAGGCCTCGCTGAAGTGCTACAGTGTGTATGATGGTTGTCATGGTTACCTGGCACTTATAGTACATTAGGTTTATTTATATAAAAGGCAACACGATATGGAACGAGCAGAACACTCAGAGTTGCGATTTTATAGGAAAATAATCAACAACGGGCCGATTACTTGGAGTAACCTGATGTTGACTATTTTACAATTACAGCATGACATGAGGTGTGTTATTCCCATAGTATATCCTTAAAAAAAGAAAAAAGAAAGAAAGAAAAAAAAGATTTGTCATCATTTGTTTGTTTTTGACCCATAAATATGTGACGCCATAAACCTCGACATAGGTCATGTTTATTTCATTTCAGTTTTAGATGACTTGTGATTTTTTTTTCTTTCTTGTGTTCCTGCAGCTCAGCTTTTCAAACTGGAGCAAACTTTAATAAAACAATTTAAAACCGATCCAATAAAGAAGTGGTCAGTTGCCGCTGGCTGTTTCTGGGACTAAACCAAGCCAAAGCTTTACAGCGATTCCAGTGCTTAGAGCAGCAGGGACCTTGGGTTTTTTTTTTTTTTTTTTGCCTTTTTTCTTTTTCCACACACTGTGATTTGAATGTTCAGTGAATATGGAAGCTGTGAGCACCAGATATCAGAAATTTAGTTCAAGCCCAAGGGTGAGCGCAGTAGTGGAAGAACTGCACAGCATCACTGAATAGCATCACTGACATAAAGAATTTTATACTCTGTGTGTGTGTGTGTGTGTGTGTGTGTGTGTGTGTGTGTGTGTGTGTGTGGACATATCGCACTGATGTTTTGAACACTTTCTCATCTCCTGTATAGTGGGCTTTATAAATAAACCTCACTTGACTTGACCAAAAGCTGCTGACACTAAATATGTGTAACAGTCACACTTTCCAATACACTTCAAATCTCTCTCTCTCTCTCTCTCTCTCTCTCTCTCTCTCTCTCTCTCTCTCTCAGAAAGCATAGCACTGCACGAACACTAAATAATATCCATCTATCATCCATCATTTGAAAATCTGTCCAGCCAATCGTCTCCCTAGCGAATTTTTAGTGATTGTCCCATTATACAATCCATTCATCCGAAAATGGATCATACCTTCCATCAATAGATCTATTAAGCCTTTCAGTTACTGATCAAATCATCCATCCATTCACCCATCCATCTATTGGTTTAATGCATAATTCATTCATTCATCCAGCCATTGATCAGACAAACCAATAATCCACCAATCCATCTACTGATCCATCAATCATTTTGATATACCACTCTTTCATTCAGTGCATCATCAAAAACATGTCTCATGTAATATAAGGGCTCAATCTCACTAGTCAAATCCAACACCTCCATCCATCTATCCATCCATCCATTCACCGTTCCATCCATTACACTCATGTCCATCCACCATTCATGCAACCATTCATTTAACTAGCCAGCTACCAGGTAATCTGTACATCTGTCCATCCTTTTATCCATCCATCCATGAACACATTCGTTCATCCATCCATCCCTCCATCCATCCATTCATCAGCCCCTCTATCCACTTGTTAAAATATCTTTCCAACCAACCCATTCAGCTATTTATCTCTCAAGCCATCCATCTAATCACCAGTTCATCTACTGATCTATCCAACTATCCCTTTTACAAATTCTTCCACCCATCTTTCTAACAATTAATTCATACATTTATATTAATAGTTTCATGGTAAAAATTAGATAACTACTGTATATTCCTGCAGTTTTGAGAAAAAAAATCCAAATAAAGCAAGAAGTGTTGATGATTAAAAGCACAAATGGCAAAAAAAATAATAATTCTAAATTCTCTGTGTTAGATCAGTGTTTTTTTTTTTTTTTTTACTTGCAGGATGTTGGAACATGGAGAAAAATATGTACTTTTGATGCACACAAAATCTTGCAAATTACAAAGTTTGTTGAAGATCAAACAATACAACAACTTCAACAACAAATGGCCAAAAACAGGAACACTGCTGTGGGAAGAACACAAGGAGTTCAGGTAAGTAGTTTAGCTATGAGATCTCTTCTACTTGCGTTTCAGAGATTCGGTCCACTTTTGCTGATACGAGCTCGGACGTTGAGTGTAGCGTGGTGTGTGTCCTTTATAGGTGCGTTTTGATTTATCTCAGGTGGCAATGATTAGAATTCCGGCGATGGGGGGCGTGGTGTCTGTCCGGGTTCGGAGCCTGGCCCAACTGTGACATTACCCCCTCCTCCACGACCCGCTCCTGAGGGTCGACCCCTCTGCCGTCGTGGTGGTCTCCCTCTGCCCCTGGGTGCTGGGCGCTCTGGATGAGCTTGGTGAAACTCTTCTAGTAGAGTGGGGTCCAGAACGTCATCTCGCGGTACCCAGGATCTCTCCTCGGGACCATAACCCTCCCAATCTACCAAATACTCTAGGCGCCCACCACGGTGGCGAGAATCCAGGATGTCCCGACCTGGTAGACGGTTCCTTCGTCAAATATGATCGGCGGAGGGGGCGTTTCCTCTTCTGGGCCAGGCTCTGTGGAGGGAAAGACAGGGTCTTGATATTTCGTCAACAGTGAGACATGGAAAGTTGGGTGAATTCGATATTGTGGGGGTAATTGCAATTTATACGTTACTGGGTTTATCCTTTCCATGATCGTGAAGGGGCCGACATACCTGGGATTGAGCTTCTTGCAGGGCTGTCGTAGGCGCATGTCTCGAGTCGAGAGCCATACCTTATCTCCAGGTTGGAATGTTGGAGCTGGAATTCGCCGTCGATCAGCCATGTCCTTGTGCCTACGTACCGCTCGCTGCAGATGATGATGAGCTTCTTCCCATACTTTCTCACTTTCTCAGAACTAGCTGTCGACCGCCGGGAGATCTGCTGGTTCCCCGTTCCAAGGAAATAGTGGGGGTTGATAGCCTAGCATGCACTGGAAAGGAGTGAGACCTATGGTGGGTTGTCACAGTGAGTTTTGGGCATATTCGGCCCAACCCAGGAACTGGTTCCAGGAATTCTGGTGATTATGACAAAAGGTCCGAAGGAAACGGCCGATCTCTTGTATCTTCCGCTCAGTCTGTCTATTTGTCTGAGGGTGATATCCTGAGGACAGGGTTACAGTCACACTTAAGAGTCGAAAGAAGTTTCGCCAAACTCTTGAAGTAAATTGAGGGCCTCTATCTGAAACGATATCCTCAGGGATTCCAAAGTATCGGAAGACCCTGTTGAAGAGGAGCTCTGCTGTCTTCATTGCCGTCGGTAGACCTCGTAGAGGAATCAGTCGGCATCCCTTTGAAAATCGATCTACGATCACTAGTATGCAGGTATATCCATCAGTGTCGGGCATATCCGTGATGAAGTCTACTCCCAAGTGTGACCAAGGGCGTTGAGGAATGGGTAGTGGAAAGAGCTTCCCAGCGGGTAGATGTCGTGGACTTTTGGACTGAGCGCATTTTGAGCATCCATTGACATACCTCCGAACCTCCTGCTCCATATTTGGCCACCAGAACCGATCCTGAAGAAGTGAGAGAGTCCCAGCTGTCCCAGGGTGTCCCGTGCCTACCAAAGAATGAGCATAGTGGATGAGAGCCCTTCGATCTTCCTCCTGAACAAACCTGCGATTGGGTGGACAGTTAAGTGGAGGGACTGGATCCGGCTCTGATACTGATGGCGGGTGTTCCCAGATGATGGGTTTTACAAAAACTTTTGCCGGAAGTATTGCCACTGCTTTCTCACTGGAATTGTTGTGTGAGTGTAGTCGTGAAAGGGCATCCGCCCTGGTGTTCTTTGTTCCCGGACGATAGGTGATTTTAAAGTTAAAGCGTGAGAAAAACATTGTCCACCTTGCCTGTCTTGGGTTAAGTCTCTTTGCCTCCCGCAGATATTGCAAGTTCTTATGGTCAGTCAAGACCAGAAACTGGTGGGCCGCTCCTTCCAGCCAATGTCTCCACTCATCCAGGGCCATCTTAATAGCCAGCAATTCCCGGTCCCCGATATCATAATTTTCTTCTGTTGAGTTGAATTTTCTAGAAAAAAAGGCACATGGGTGGAGTCTTGCTGGATTTCCTTGCTGTTGGGAAAGGATGGCTCCCACCCCGGTGGTTGAGGCATCTACTTCCACCACGAACGGGAGATCTGGGTCTGGGTGTACAAGGATCGGAGCGGAGCAGAAGGCTAGTTTGAGTTGTTGAAAGGCAGAAGTAGCTTCGGAGGTCCACTTCAAGGACCTAGGTTTTCCACGGAGTAGGGAGGTTAGGGGACAGGTGATAGTACTATACTTGGCAATAAATCTCCTGTAGAAATTTGCAAAACCCAGAAATCATTGTAGCTCTTTGATGGTAGTTGGTGTAGGCCAGGTGGAAATGGCAGACACTTTCTCCTCATCCATCCTTACTCCATGTTGGTCTATGACATAACCGAGAAACTTGATTGAGATCTGATGGAAGGAACACTTCTCCGCTTTTAGGAAGAGTTGGAATTCACGTAACCGCTGTAGGACCCTTATGACATGTTGTCGGTGTTCTGACTCGGATTTGGAAAAGATTAAAATATCATCTATGTAGACGATGACGAATCGGTGTAAGAAGTCTCTGAGAATTTCATGCATGAAATTTTGGAAGACGGCTGGGGCGTTGACCAGGCTGTAGGGCATCACCAAGTATTCGTAATGCCCCGTCGGGGTTACGAAAGCCGTCTTCCATTCGTCTCCCTTCCAGATCCGGATCAAGTTATATGCGCTGCGTAGATCCAACTTGGTAAAAATGGTGGCCTCTCTGAGACATTCTAAGGCTGCTGGGACCAGGGGTAATGGATAACGAAACTTCACGGTGGCGTTGTTGAGTGTGCGAAAATCGATACACGGAGTGAGACCACCTCCCCTCTTGGCCACGAAGAGGCAACTGGAAGCCGCCGGAGAAGTGGAAGAACGGATGTAACCTTGGTGGAGTGCCTCCGTAATGTACGCCTCCATGGCCTTTCTTTCAGGGATAGAAAGTGGGTACATGCGTCCACGAGGAAGTGGTTCACCTGGTAGGAGATCGATTGCACAGTCCCAACGACGATGTGGTGGTAGTTGGGTGGCCCTTTTGGGACAGAACACATCGGCGGAGACGGAATATGGAGGAGGCACTTCCACTGACTGTTAATCTACTGGGCTCTCAATAGAAGTGGCCTTTAGATCCAACCTGTGTGGTTGTAACGGCAGGGTAGGGAAACATTGTGGCGAACATGCCTTACCCCACTTCAGTACTTCTCCCGTGGACCAAGAAAGGATAGGGTCATGTTTGATTAACCAGGGTCGTCCTAAAACAATGTCGGCTGTGGATTCCTCTAGAATGAGAAAAGTAATCTCCTCTTGATGTAGTAATCCGATCTGGAGGGTAACTGGTCCCGCAGATTGGTGTACAGATCCTTTTGACAGGGGTTTTCCATTTATGGCTTGTACCTGGAAGAGCTTTTCTGTCGGGGAGGTCTTGAGCCGGAGGTATCTGCATAGGTTTTCAGAGATGAAGTTTCCAGCTGACCCTGAGTCGAGGAGGGCGGCCACTGAAACGGTAATATGGGCAGTAGTGAGGTTCACAGAGGTGGTAAGGGGTTGTGATCTTTCGATGGCAGAAAAAAGGGTACTCACCGAGGGACAAGGTGGTCAAATGGGACACTCACGTCTGAGGTGCCCCGTGTTGCCGCAGTACATACAGAGACTATGGGTCAGCCTTCTCTGTCGTTCGGCCATGGAGAGATGACCCCTGTCCCGCTGCAGGTTCCACCCCAGGTTCTGAGATTCTGGAAGTCGGTACGTGGGCGAGAAAGTCTGCAGGGTTCCTCGTAGTGGGCTGACAGGAGGTGAGACGTGCTGCACAACGGATGGAGAGCTGAATGAATTGCTCTAATCCTACCGAATCATCTTGGGTCGCCAGTATAAGTCGCAAGTTCGGTTCCAGTCCTTGAAGATAAGTAGTGAGGAGGGCCTGCTCATTCCACCCGCTCGAGGCAGCCAGTGTGCGGAACTTTAGCGCATATTCTTGTACTGGTTGATTTCCCTGTTTCAGGTGGTAGAGTTGTTCCCCTGCCAAACCTTCGCTGTCCGTCCGAAAACTTCCCGGAAGTGAGCCACAAAGCGGTCATAGGAAACTGTCAGTGGCCCTCCATGTGACCAGATTGCTTCCGCCCACTGTAAAGCCTGTCCTGACAAAAGGGAGATTATGTATGCTATTTTGGCTTGATCGTTTGGATAACTAGCTGATTGCATGGCGAATGTGAGAGAACACTGTAACAAAAATCCCCTGCAATTCCCCACCGAACCAGAGAAGGGCGCTGGTCGCGCCATAGGGCTGGCTGCCGGAGGCGCAGAGGAAGAAGTGGAAGCGCCGGTGGATATGCTCTGTAATGGCGGCGAGGTTGTAGCAAACACCGGGTGTGGCTGCTCTCCCAGCGCGTGAATGGGATCTGACTCACTCATCCCGGTAGTTGGTTTGGTCCGAGCTTCTGTAACACAGAGCGGACTCACACAGGAAGAGGGTTGTACGGGTGAGTGAAGTTTATTGATAGTTCTTATTTGGCAAGACAGATACTCAAGAGTGGATGCACTTAGATGGTAGGATTGTTACTCAAGGGGAACGATACACACAGAACAAGAGTCGTTTTCTGGATCTTCTGAGATTCAGCCTCGGGATTACCAGGGAACGACGACAGACACACACCACGGATGCTCAGCAACGCCGGTGCAGGAGAAAAGCAGGAACACTGCTGTGGGAAGAACACAAGGAGTTCAGGTAAGTAGTTTAGCTATGAGATCTCTTCTACTTGCATTTCAGAGATTCGGTCCACTATTGCTGATACGAGCTCGGACGTTGAGTGTAGCGTGGTGTGTGTCCTTTATAGGTGCGTTTTGATTGATCTCAGGTGGCAATGATCAGAATTCCGGCGATGGGGGGCGTGGTGTCTGTCCGGGTTCGGAGCCTGGCCCGACTGTGACAATCTGAGTGTGCATAAGGATGGTAGACAAGCAGTATTCTACTTTTACCGCCGCACCTCACGGCGACGGTATGCGTTTGCTGGCTTTTACCACTGAGTGGCGCTATATAACTATAGACCGACACCACAGGCCTTAGTTCATTCTCTCAAGGATTAATGAGCCGCAGCTGAATCAGATCAGATGAATGAAATCAGTATCAGATGAATGAAATGAGACATTGTTTCATAATCACAGTACTAAAATCACAGTACAAATTTAGAATTAAAATTTAATTAAATCTTATTAGGATCGAATTTAAGCAAAGTAAACATTAACACAGTGAGCCTTTATATTTTATCATGTGTAATTAGAAATGCTTTCTTTCATTCAAAAAAGGATTTGTGTCATCTTATACTTTGTGTTCTTTAAATGTGTAGTAGATTTATTAACTGAAATAAATGAAACTAAATGACCATGAAATTAAAACATTGTCAGGACGTGCTACTGCGTCAGAAAATGTCATTGTCATTCAGCCTCGCTTGTGTTTTCGCGTTATTATAAGAATGAAATGCAGTAGGCTGTTATGATCATCATAATTCTCTTTAATAAATAATGACCCCCGTTGCGCTGTACCACCGATGACAAAACCTTATGAAATACAAGTGAAACATTAAACAAATTTACAGTCACAGTACTAAAATTATAGTAAGAAATATAGGCGTTTCTTGTTTGCATCAAATTTAAGCAAAGTAAATGTATCCCTTTATATCTAGCCTTTAGATTATATACTGTGTAACACTAGAAAGCAACTGAAAATGAAAGGAAACAGGGTGTGCGTTGTTTTCAGTGAACTTGAACGCAACAGAAAATGAACCGAAACTCTGTGTATACAGTACGCGCCTCACAGACATGAAAAAATATAGATTTATAAAAAGCGAAATGTCTGCTTTTATATAAACTAATGGGAAACAATTTTAGACCTCTAATTTTAGACGATGCAATTCGTATGAAAAGGGAATTCTAGGCGCATCCAAGACAGAGAGAGAGCAAGAGAGAGCGCTCAGTTTCAGTTTATTAGAGCACGAAGCACAAACTCTCCCTCTCTCAATAAATCCTCAGTAAGAGCAATAAGCCCAGAGAGGATAAAAGTTTTTTAAAGGTTTTTTTGTTTTTTTTTCAATATTATTGATTACATCCATTGCTGCGGAGATGACGAGATGACATGATCACCTTCATCACTACAGCTGAAACCAAAGAAATCAACAATTTATCAATGAATTATTAAAAAGGCCAGAGTCAGTTTCCTTGCTGTTTTCCCCCCGATGCATTCTTTAACTTTATGCGTGTGGCTGAGCGCTGATTAGACTATGTAGGAAGTTAAAGTGGAGGATCACAATGCCAAATCAAAATCCATTTAAATTAAATAAAATAATATTAAGATTTCCTGAAGCTCAAATCTCCGAAATCGTTGGGGCATTTCTTTCTACTTTTTCTACATTTTTAATAAGCGATGGAGGTTTTGAGCTGTACACACATGCATTCTCGCCTAAACAACTCTTAAAACTACACCTGTGACACAATAGCAGTAATATTTCAAACATTTTGCAGACTGCCGTTTGGAGAAACCGGAAAATAAAGAATAAACAGATTTCTTTGAATGTATTTTTAAATAACAATAAACAGATACAAACAGAGATGAGCTATATAACAGTTCATTCTTTGTACAAATAAAATTGTCAGCTAGTGAACTTGATCGTCTGTCTAAACATTTAACCAATGTTTTTTTTTTTTTTTTTTTGACTCAATATTGTACAGTAAATATCAATAGATCTGGTAAATATTTTTCAAGTTTGTTGTGTAAAATACACAGATGTGGAAATCACCATCACTGTAGTATTTCATCGATACAATATATTATGACTTTTTTATGACTTAATTCTATTTTAAAACTGCGGCGAGGGAAAATGTCACTTTGCCCCACCTGGTGGTCATTTCATGAATTACATTGAAATGCGACTGATTTATTTCGGCCGCTGTCGTTTTGTCGCGGAGGTTAGCACGGCTATAATATACATTCCCTTTGTCTCCTTACAGATCTCGCCATTAAGAATGCGCGCTTTTTCCCGCGAGATCCCGCAATTTGGCTCACGTTTTGGCTCGCTTAAGCAACATTCGGGAATTTAAATAAATGTGTTGTGCTTCACTGAATATCCACCAGATGGCGCATGGGGGAACTTTATCTAAAAGCCAGACCAAGTACAACGAAGAATTGTGTTAATTAGAAGAATTAGAAGAATGTGTGTTAATTAGTTATCCTAAAACAATATTGTTTCCACTGCTGAAGCAAACATGAATTTTATTTTGTTTTACAATAATAATATTTTATGATGAATGTGCGTATATCTGCTTCATATTATGTTCATAATGATGAAAAGAGATGCCCTAAATTATGAGGCGCCATATAGGGCTTAAATCAAACTTCACTCATGCATACACGTGAAACACTTGCATACACATATATGAAACAGTCACACATCTATGTATACTACTAACTGCTCACACAACTACGTATGAAATGCGCGCGCACAGACACCTATGAGACGCTCGCACATATAAACAAACTCTCCGTGCACACACACCTATGAGATGCGCACACATATACAGTAATAATGCGAATGTCCTGATTAGGGAATATGTCAACATGACTTCGTTAAAACATAAAAATGCGTCGCGCACCATCAGAAGACATGAAGGAACAAATATAAACATGAAGTGCTTCGGGTTTTTTTTATAAAAATAATCATCTGGATTTGTTGCTGTTTGTGTCCAGCATTGAATAATTATTTCATCCATTATTTGACCACGGCTGGAAATAATAGCTGGAATGTGATTGTGGATTTATGACTGAAATAAAGCTGCGTGCGTGAACCCGCGGCTCGTACTTTCACTTTACAAAAGGTGCAGATGTACTCCCACAGAAAGTCATCGCCTCTTGCAATAATTCAATGCATGTGTTCACCTCGGAGCACGCTGTCACGTTGTATTCAGCGAATAGACTAAAACAAAAACAAAATCATGTTTGCTTCAGCATTGGAGACAATATTGTTTTAGGTTAACTTTTAATAAAAATTATACAATTTTGTATTCTTTGTTTTACTTCGTCTTTTGTTTTACTTCGTCTTTCTGCATCTTTAAATTCGAACAGAAAATAATAGTGGGCGGTTGAATGAAGTTAAATATACACAATAAATGAATAATTGTGTTTGCTTTACATTTGAGCACTCGTGTGTAAATAGCTTTTTCATTGTATATACTCCCATATCATATATGTGTGTCTAGTACTGTTTTATTCATATTTCACATTACATGCAGTTTGTAATTTACTTGCAATTGTACTTTTAAAATATAACCTACGTCTCTACAGTATAAGCATATACGTTTAACTACTTCAGCGGTGAATGAGAAATTTGGTCTGGTTTTTAGATAAAATTCTCATTTGATATAATTGTATTATTTCATTAATTATCTTATTAGAAATACAATTCTTATTCTCTATATTCTTGTCGAATATAGTCCTTCAGAGCAAACAGAAGATTCAGAAGAAATCAGAAGATTCTGCTGAATCTCTTCTCACCTTTCATTCAAGATATGTGTGAATTTATCCAACTGGGTGCGCTGTTGGCGAATACTGTAGGGGGTTTTAGATGAATTAACAAGACAGTGCGGACGTCTCTGCCGAAATTTTATTTCCCCAGCAAGTGAAATCAGACTTCATAGTTGGAGTTGATACTTTGAGTGTAATTCACGACTGACCTGTATATCAACTTGATAACTAGCGAATGCTTTAGTAAAGGGCTCTAAAACAGCGGCAATATGAATGACAGTGGAATATTACAGAACGTGCGAGTTGACGCCCATTAAAATGTTGGATTTGAATTAAAATGCCACACATTTCACACACACACACGCACACACACACACACACAAATATATAAATATATATTGGGCTTTTAAATAAAAATCGAACATTTTATCACATTAAGGATATTCGTGTTTAATTAAATTCTTAAATCCTCGTGTTCCAGTGTTTATGCAGTAATTTGCTCATGTTCACCCATGGGCTGACACTATGATGATTCATTATTTATTATTATGCTTACTTATTCGGAGAGATTCTATTGGATGCAGATTGACCTGTATATCAACTTGATAACTAGCGAATGCTATGAAATGCCGCATATGTTTAACCCATGGGTGAACATGACCAAATTACAGTATACAGTATATATATATATACCCCCCCCCTCCTCTCCTGCTACCTTTACTAACATTTAAAACTATTTATTATAATAAGTGGTGCAGAAGTGTATAATAAACCGAAAAGATAAACACAAAAATGATGGACAGCTATTTATTTAATTATCATTTTAAATATTTATCAACAACATCCATCCATCAATGCAGTATTGTTATTGATAAATCGCATGCGTTTATCACCTTTTGATCAAAACGCTGCCTTTTGTAAAGTGAAAGTGCGAGTCGCGGGTTTGAAATGAATTGTTGATTAATTCGTCCTGACCACTGAGCTTCTACGGATTCTAAAATTGACATTGTTACTGTTTTTTAATACCTGCAGTGGAAGAGACTGAGAATTTATTTACCATAAGCTTTGTTGTATTGTTTTTAATCACTCTATTCACAACCTATCATTTCACAAATGGAATAGTTTTTATGTTACACGCTAAAACTGCTGGGTTAAATGTTAAAGTGCTGGGTAATTTGATCTATTTATTATTATTTAGTAGATTGCCTGTTAGAAATACCCAAAATGAAATTAATCCGCTGTTTTAACTACTGCAGAGACAGTTAATCAGCGGTAGTTTTCACTGCTAATACTAATGATAATAATACTGAATGGAGAAAGCGCAGTCAAAGAAGAATCATCATTGCAGGAGAGAAGAAAAGGAAGAATAAACACATATCAGTATTTAAAGTTTGAGCTTGACACGTTTATGAGCTCTGTCGCTCCCTGTCAATGGGCGCCTAAGAGAGAGAACACGTTTTTGGCTTCAGTAGACACACAATACTTCAGATTGAAACACGACTGCCCCCTACAGGCAACGGACGGCATTTTCACACCTTCCCGCGAGCTGCCGCGGAAGCGCGCAAGATTCCTTTTCAAGAAACGCGCGTTCTTAATGGCGAGATCTGTACTGCAGGTCTGTGGTCGCATCAGATTAGCGAGAATGGCACAGAGAAAATAGAACCAGACAAACAAATTGGAAAACTATGCATGTGTATGTCATGTCTCTTTTATAGAAATTTATGAACTGAATTAAAAACTTTTATTTTTTTAATTACAGTATTGTGCATCAAGGCTCGCATCATCAACAAAACCACTGCCAGTGGCTGCATAAATGAGAGACAAAAAGGGAAGTATTGATTTGGAAGAGAAACAGAAGGTTACATTAGAGTGACCCACCCTGTTTTGTTAAGTATGTAACATGGTGTTCACACAACATCCAAATCGCATAATGTCTGATTTCACAGAATGTATAATGGACATTAAGCAATGCATAGCTGTAGTCCATTAATGCTGGGGTGCCTGCAATGGCAGTAACAGTGATTACACTCATTTTCTTGGTTTCAACATTCTCCAAAATTCTACTGAATGTTAGAATTTTGTTTGTTTGCCAAAGGAAAATACTTTGCCAGAATAAGTCCAAAAATGTTATAATGTTATTTTTTTTGTGTTTTCTTGTTCTAATTTTGCTGTCAAACTGGTCATACATGCACTAACACACACATATAAGCTATACGAATATACCTGTCAATGTATGGATTGAACCAATTAATTAATTGCATAATCCAGTCATTGAAGTATGACTTAAATTCATCCAGCGATCCATCCATCTGTTTATCCATCCATCCATCTATCAATCGATCCATTGCGGTCCCCTGATTCCCTTCATGTTGTTATGCTGCATTAGACAGACCTGAATTTTTAATAATTTATTTATTAATATGAACTGTTTGATGTCGGAGTGAAAAGGCCTACAGTTTATGCGCCCGCGGCTGATGCTAACACTAACACCGCTGAACCGCGCCTGGACATGTCAGTAATTCTGTCAGAAATAAAGGCCAACGGTTCACGTCTTGGTGGAATTACGAGTCGTCTGGAGGGTATTGCCAACTCCGTTTCTTGCCTTCAGAATTCGTTTTCCGCTCTTTCTGAAAGAGTCACTGGCGCCGAATCACGCCTGGAGGAAGCCGAACGGAGGATTTCATCTGCCGAAGATTCGGCAACAGCTACGGAGAAGCAGGTCAATGGCTGTGAACAAAGAGAAACTTGTAAATAACTCATGAAAGAATAAAGTTACATTAAAACCAAGCACACCATTGTTTTTCGTGTGAAATTCCTAATAAGTTTGATGTGTCACATGACCCTCTTCCTATTGAAAAAAACAAAAGTTGGATCCAAGATGGCCGACATCCAAATGGCCACCATGGTCACCACCCATCTTGAAAAGTTTGCCCCCTCACATATACTAATGTGCCACAAACAGGACGTTAATATCACCAACCATTCGCATTTTATTAAGGTGTATCCATAGAAATGGCCCACCCTGTAGATGTATGTGTATATATATATATTTTTTTTTTTTTCTTTCTTCTTTCCTTTTCCAATGGTGTTATTCTTTACTGATAATTACTTATACTAGAAGTGTCAGTGGAGCGGGTTATAACGGAGCTATAACTTGGTGGTTTCATAATGTTGTTGTTACCTGTTTCAAGGTTTCTTATGTTGTTTTGTGACTTTTTGAGATTATCTGTGCCTCATCAATTGGGGATGGGGTCTTTAGGGGAGGGTTTTATAGGTTTGTTTTGCATTTTATTTGTGGTACTTGTTTGTTTATATTTGGTATCTTTTGGCAATATCTCTTTGTATATTTTCACTCTTGTGACTTTATTTTATCTAGATTTACAATACGTTCAATTCATTTAAATTAATAACATGGAACGTGAAAGGCCTAGGTCATGTAATTAAGAGGAAAAAAATTCTAACATTTCCTTAAAAAAGAAGGCGTATCTATAGCGCTATTACAGGAAACGCATTTATCAGATAAGGAACATATGAAGCTGAAAAGAGATTGGGTTGGACAAATATACTTTTCCTCATTTACGTCAAATAGTAGGGGCACTGCAATTCTTGTTCATAAAAACATCCCGTTTATCCTTGAGCATGTTGAGCAGGATCCGGAAGCACGATGTGTGTTGATCTCTGGTTTAATTTTTGGAAAACATATTACTGTAGGTAGTGTTTATGCCCCTAATGTGGACTGTCCTCATCTCATATCTCATGTGATTCTAAAGTTTAATCAGTCCTGCAAAAACATTGGTTTCTTAGGAGGTGATTTCAATTGCGTGCTTGATGGGAATCTGGATAAACCTTCACCCCAGATTTCAATGGGTTGCAAATCTTCACATATTTTACGTAACACCTGTAAAGACCTGGGACTGGTGGATATTTGGAGGAAGCTGCATCCTTAAGGACAGAGATTACACTTTCTATTCCCACCCCCATAAATCTTATTCACGACTGGATTATTTTTTCATACCCACTGATTGTATACACTATGTATACAATATTACTCCTAGTTTGGAAGACCTCTTTAAAGCCAATTATTCCGCTTTGATCACAAAAATTAACCAGAACTTATCAGATTGGTCGATTCTCCCAAATTCCTTTTTCGGCAGGATCAATATCATAAGAATGAACATCCTTCCGAGATTAAATTTCCTATTTCAGAATCTACCATGTTACTTAGACAAGAGCTTTTTTAAGAGGATTAATTCTTCAGTTTCAAGGTATATTTGGAATCATAAGAAACCCAGACTTAAAGATTCGGTTTTAATGAAACCAAAGGAACTGGGTGGGGTTTCGCTACCCGATTTCCAATGATACTTTTGGGCTGCTCAAATCAAGCACATGTTAAGTTGGTTTATTTATAGATTTGAGTCACGCTGGGTCGGGATAGAATCTACCAGATGCTTTCCCACAATGTTATGTTCCCTTCCATTTATTAATAATGTGCAAAAAAAGTCAACAACTGATTAGTGTCTTTACTGTAACAAACACTCTTTTGGTGTGGAAGGATGTTAAAAAATACTTATCCATTTCAAATAAGTGGTCTCTTAAATCTCCAATTGCGCTCAATCCTGATTTCCCCCCTTCCATACAGAATATTGGCCTTTTGACTTGGAGGTCAAAAGGAGCGTCTGAATTAGGTCACTTATTTGATGACGGCCAGTTGAGATCATTTCAGGAGTTAAGACAGGAATTTAGTCTGCCCAGTAAAGATTTTTATAAATTCCTTCACTTTTTAGAATTGCAGTTAAAAGAAGGTAATATACAATTTGATCCTACTGAAATGGAAAAAAAAAAAAAAAAAGTTTTTCTCTTCATATACTCTTAAAAAAAAGATCTCTGAATTATACGCATTGCTGTCCAATGCTCTTTGAGAGTGACATGGGAGAAGGACTTTGGATCTATTTTCAGTGATGAGGAGTGGCAATCTGTCTGCTCAAACGTATTTCCCAAAAGTGCTTCAATTCCGGTTCATGAACAAAACTTTAAATGTATCCACAGGACGTATCTATCCCCAGTTCGTCTCCATGGAATATTTCCCAATTGCAGTTCTCAGTTATGTTTTAAATGTAACATGGAGATCGGTACAGTGATGCATGTGTTTTGGGATTGTGACGAAATTAAAATGTACTGGAAAGAGATTCACAAAGTTATTCAAAAAATTATCGGAAAAATATTTGCTATGTCCCCAAAAGTATATCTTTTGTAATTGTACAGTGGGTCTTGATTGTGATAAAGAATGTGTACTGAATTTCTAATTTCTGAATTGGCTAAAAAATGTAAACTATTATTATGGTCAACTGCTCAGGTACCTTCAGTCAATATGTGGTTGCGTCAGGTGTCCACACTTTTACCACTGGAAAAATTAACCTATGATTTACATTAAAAAATCTGAGGTGTTCTGGAAAATTTGGTCCCCTCTCTGGAACTTTCTTGAGGTTTCCCAATGACGATGTCTTTCTAAACTTGCTTTATAATTGTTATTTATTTTTGTCTTTGTTCTTAAGCATTTATAGCCATTTGAATGTATAACAAAATTTTGCTTGTTGTCGAGATACCTGTACCACTGTTGTTGTTTTGTTGAAAAATTGAATAAGAAAAAAAGAAGAAGAAGAAGAAAAAAAGAAATGCTGAACGCACACCTTTACACCAGATCTAGGAAATATAAAGAAATCTCATGCATTTGATCACGTGACTGACGTCTTTCTTTCAGTAGTATCCCACTGCAGTGCCTGGGGTACCGATGCGTCTCTGCGAGAATAAAGTGATGCAGACTTGCTCGTTCTGCTCTGTTGCTATTCCCATCTGTCTTTCATTTCATGCCCTGGAAAGACTGAAGATGAGGCTGCGGGAGGATTTCAGAAAATACATCCAAACTTTCCGCACTTCCAGATCCACATCCGGTCAGCTAAACCGCTTCCGATGTAAAGCTCCAGTCGATTCAGCAGAGGCTTTATACTGTATATGTCAGACTGGAACAGTGTGGGATGTGATGGAGGAACGAAGGCTTGCTCAGGATGGATAGCTGGATGGGTGATACTGTCCAAAAATACATCTGAGGTATCTTGTCGATTAAATCGTCACTGACATCTGAATGATTTTCGGATCAGGTTCAGTCTGGGCGGCATGGTGGCTTAGTGGTTAGCACTGACGCCTTATAGGGTCCGGGTTCGATTCCCGCATTGTGTCTGCATGCAGGAAGTTTGCATGCTCTCCCCATGCCTGGTGGGTTTCCTGCAGGTGCACAGTCCAAAGACATTCAAGAAAACATTGTCCACACCTCGAATCCATCTCCACCAGTCTGGACTGTTGACACAAGGCAAGTTGGCTCCATGGATTTATTCTGTTGGAACCAAATTCTCACCCTAACATCGACTGATTCATCAGACCAGGCTACATGTGCTCATCAGTCATCAACTGTCCAGTTTCTATTCTTGTCTGACAGAAGTGGAACCCGAAGTGGTCTTCTGCTGTTACAGCCTGCCCGCTGTAAGGTTTTGTCATGTTGTGCATTTTGAGACGCTTATCTACGTACTTGTACAGACTGGTTATCTGAGTTACTGCAGCCTTTCTGTCGGCTCTAACCACTCTGGGTTTGTACGTTGACATCTGCCATTAACATTGTTGTTACGTCCCGTAGTATTTTGTGGGATGTCTTGTCTTTTGGCTCCCGTATTTTTCAGGTCCTGGGATTGGACATCGCCCCTGCCAATCACTGTTCCCAGCGCGACAGCGAATCCCATGGGAACCAATGAGGCGGTTGTTTATTTATTTATTTATTTATTTATTTATTCATTCATTAATTTTTGCACTATTCTGTCTAAACTTTAGAGACTGTTGTGTGTAAAAATTTCAGGAGATTAACAGTTATCGAAAGACACAAACCAGCCAACAATCATGCCATGGTCAAAATAACCATGATTACATATTTTCCCCTTTCTGATGGTTAATGTGGATATTACTATATTTGCATTACAATGCTGGCATGCGATCGGTTGATTGGAAAACTGCAGGAATTATTAAGAATATTGATGTTCCTAAGAAGAGTGTGAGTGAGTGTGTATAGTGTACATTCTTTTTTTAAAAATGTTTTTTCTATGTTTTCTCTCATGTATTCAATAATGCAATCTTTTTATGCTTATGTGTTTGGGGGACTTCTGTTTACATTATTTATTGAATTTTATTTTTAATAATTTTTTTTTGGTGGTCACATTTTTGTTATTTACTTTATTTGCGTTTTAAAAAAATGTAAATGAATCATATATATTATTAAATTATTATTATTATTTTTTTAAATAATAATAATTATTATAACTCTTTCTTGAAATATACAGTCGTGGCCAAAAGTTTTGAGAATTATGAAAAGTTGCTGCTAAAGTTTTTATAATAGCAATTTGCATAAACTCCAGAATGTTATGAAGAGCGATCAGATGAACTGCATAGTCCTTCTTTGCCATGAAAATTAATTGGCTACTAAGATTGCACCTAAATCAACATTTTATAGGATCATCAAGAACTTCAAGGAAAGAGGTTCAGTTCTTGTTAAGAAGGCTTCAGGGCATCCAAGAAAGTCCAGCAAGCGCCAGGATCGTCTCCTAAAGAGGATTCAGCTGCGGGATCGGAGTGCCACCAGTGCAGAGCTGCTCAGGAATGGCAGCAGGCAGGTGTGAGCGCATCTGCACACACAGTGAGGCCAAGACTTTTGGAAGATGGCCTGATGTCAAGAAGGGCAGCAAAGAAGCCACTTCTCTCCAAAAAAAACATCAGGGACAGATTGATCTTCTGCAAAAAGAATGGCGAATGGACTGCTGAGGACTGGGGCAAAGGCATATTCTCGGATGAAGCCTCTTTCCGATTGTTTGGGGCATCTGGAAAAAGGCTCGTCCGGAGAAGAAAAGGTGAGCGCTACCATCAGTCCTGTGTCATGCCAACAGTAAAGCATCCTGAGACCATTCATGTGTGGGGTTGCTGCTCATCCAAGGGAGTGGGCTCACTCACAATTCTGCCCAAAAACACAGCCATGAATAAAGAATGGTACCAAAACACCCTCTAACAGCAACTTCTTCCAACAATCCAACAACAGTTTGGTGAAGAACAATGCATTTTCCAGCACGATGGAGCACCGAGCCATAAGGCAAAAGTGATAACTAAGCGGCTCGGGGACCAAAACGTTGAAATTTTGGGTCCATGGCCTGGAAACTCCCCAGATCTTAATCCCATTGAGAACTTGTGGTCAATCCTCAAGAGGCGGGTGGACAAACAAAAACCCACTAATTCTGACCAACTCCAAGAAGTGATTATGAAAGAATGGGTTGCTATCAGTCAGGATTTGGCCCAGAAGTTGATTGAGAGCAGCCCAGTCGAATTGCAGAGGTCCTGAAAAAGAAGCGCCAACACTGCAAATACTGACTCTTCACATAAATGTCATGTGATTGTCGATAAAAGCGTTTGAAAAACGTATGAAGTGCTTGTAATTATATTTCAGTACATCACAGAAACAACTGAAACAAAGATCTAAAAGCAGTTTAGCAGCAAACTTTGTGATATATATATATATATATATATATATATATATATATATTTATTTCTGTATATTTTTATTTATTTATTTATTTATTTATTTTTAACTTTTTTATTATTTTTTTTTACTTTAGTTCATGGTCAGATGGGCACAATTTGTTGTTGTTGTTGTTGTTGTTGTTGTTTTTTTCCCCCTTTTAATAATTTTTTTAAAGTGCATTTTAACATAGATCCCTAAAATACATTTCCCCTTCTCTTTTTTTCTTCATAATTTTTGTTTTCTATTTGTTTTTTTACATGTGTACAGTATTTAGTCTAGTTTTCCTGTAGTTTTCTGTTATTTATTGATACATTTTATATGATTTGTGCAAATGCACGTAACAATTTTCCTTTTCACGTCTGTCCTGCCTTTTAGCTTTTGTTTTATTCGAATTTTAACAAAAAATGTAGCTGGGAAAAAAAGAAAGAAAAAAAAAAACAAACACTTTATCGCAAACAGGTGTCTCAAATGTGTGTAATTATTTACATCATCTCAGTGCAAGTGTTTCAGGCTGGTCTCGTAAGCCAGCGAGTCCACATTCCTGTAGAAAGAAACAAAAAGCATGTAAAAACTTTATCAGTTTTCAGGTCACAAAGTGAGCGAAGTGATGCCGCACTTTTAACGCTTTTAATTTGCACTTTACCCAGAAGAAGAGATTTTGCATTTTTAGAACGGAGAAAGTGAGCTAATTAGTGCGTGAAATTGTATTAAGTAGGATTTAGCGAGCTAATATGACGCATTACTTAGCTAAATTAGTTGTGATAAACAAATGACGACAATTAGCGGAGTTCAGAGAACACTTTAGACTTGTTTCAAACTTTCTCTGCTTAATTTTGGAGTTTCTACGTGGCGCTGAATGAATATTTACTGCACATCCATTTTGGTTCAAATTTAATAGTGTTAATGTGTTAATGTGTTGTAATGAATTGTTGAATCCGATTGGTCAGAAGCTGCGCATGATTTCTGTATTTCTGGCTGTAGCATGAACATTAAACCATTAATCTGTTTTTAATTTTTTTTTTTTTTTTAATATAAGCATTAATTTAGTTAATATGTTAGTGTTGCTATAGTAAGAGCCATTATACAAGGACCCAAGATTACATTTAATACTAGTGGTGTTAATATATATATTTATATATAGCTAGCTTGCCTTCTTCTTTTCTCTTTCTATACATTTTAATGTCAACTCTTAAAAAAACAAACCTAACTTATGAATGCGGACCCCAGCAGTCGCGTCACTCGGAGAGCTCGAGCCGCGGGGGATTGTGTATCGCGAGTTGGGTCACAGTTGGGCCTTCGGTGGTGGAAGCGGTGCTGAGCTTGGTGCTCAGTCCTCTCTAACATGGTTAAACGTCCACAGCAACCGTTTCAGCAGATCAGGGCTGGAAAAATCAGACTCGGACGGAATTCCGCGTATTAAATCAAAGGGAAATGACTCGGATCTGCAGCGCTGTTGCTCCTCCAGGGCTTGAGGCTGATGTTTCAGCTCCTGATGGATGTAGAAGGCGGCGTGTGACGCTTGGACTTGGAGAAAAACACCTCGAACAACAAACCCAACCCGAAACTGTCAACCCCATGTGCGCACTTACTCTCTCTCTCTCTCTCTCTCTCTCTCTCGCGCTCTCGCTCTCTCTTTCTGTGCGAGAGTCAGGGCGTAAAAACTGGCGAGATGCGAAATGTCAGCATGATAAATCTAACCTTTACGAGGACTCTCGGCCTGCGTACTCGAATTAATAATCAGATCTATCAAACGGTTCTGGAGTAATCGCTGTCAGAAAGCGCCGACCATAAATCCCACCGAGGCGCTCGGGTAGGCCTCATAAATCTACGTTAGAAAGTTGGAGCTTGTATATTTGCTCCTCTATTTTCTATATATATTTTTTTTTCTTCTCAGGGAACTGGAGAAGAAGCGGAGCCTGGAGGTAGAGCAGTGAAGCTTTGCCGCTGTCCTCCTCCTCCTCGTCCTCCTCCTCCTCCTCCTCCACCTCCTGCTCTTCCTCCTCTTCGTCCTCTTTGTGTGTGTTGCAGGGTCATCGATCATTCTCTCTCTGAGGTACTTAGTGCGTGTTGAAGACAAGACGAAGAGTGGCACAAGTGCATAAAGCAGAGCGCTCGGATCTCCTTCTCGAAACCCATTAGCAAAACGTTAGCGCGGATTCACGCGTCGTCGAAGGTTGAGATCGCGTCTGCGTCCAGTCGTGTGGAATTTTCAAGGTGTTCCGTGATCAGGTGATCAGGGCTAGATTTCCCAGATTCAAAATTGAGAGAAAAAAATTGAAGGGACGAAATGAATGAATGAATATTTTTAATAATCGATAAATACTGATCATTTAAATGTACAAGAAATTTGAATGAAATTTAAATGCTTTGCCAAAAAAGTGTAAACTCATCTGTAACTTAATGTATGACCTTCATACCGCGGGCTTGAACACATCCCCCGACACACATGGTATAAAGAAAAGCAATCAAGAAAAAAATGGGATTTAAGCGTTAGATCAGATACGGACTGTTTTTTCCTGCAGTGTGAACATCACCTAATGTGGAGCGTCCGCGTCTGCCGTTCACGTCCAAGCGTGACCGATGATCTGCATCGTCATGCTGTTACGCGGCACAAATCAGCTTCCGACCAATCAGATTCAAGAATTTAGGAGCGGTGCGGTATATAAAAGAACGACTTTCCTATATTAGAGTTTATACAACAGTCAGTTCTGCCCTAGTAATCTGATTGGGCGAGAGACGTCTCATGAGTGGTGGTAACAGCACTTGGACGTTTAACTCTGTGTGTGTGACTGGGCGCGTCCCAGGTGTTGTCCAGTGGCGAAAAAAAAAAAAAAAAAACTGTATTACGTTCATTTGTGATTCATTCATCTGATTGGATTTTTGTCGAATCATCCGCGGGGCGGAGCACTGTGCGCCCTGAACCCTCCCACTTTTGTTCTTAGCGAATCAATATTGTTTTTTAAATATTTGGGCTCATGTGATTGGACCGTTCTCAAGCCGCTGACTGGATGCGATGTGAGTCAGGCCTTTATTTTATACTCGTAGTAATGATGCGCAATCACATGATAAATGCCTATTTACAGACGAGCATAAAAAAAAAAAGTTTCATTTTAATTTTGTTTGCGCCCCCGAAATTTTTTTTTTTTTGCACCAGCCGCCACTGCTGGGCGGAAATCTGGAGGACGTTCATTGCGCTGTCCACGTGCCAGGACAGAAAAGATGGATGCATGAGTTAGTTAGTTGGGTCTAATTAGTGCCGAAGGACGTGTGTGGGCTGAGCAAAATAACTGGTAAAAACAGAAACTAATCGTAATCTGTCAGAAATAAATGGTGGGCGTGGAAATGTTATGTATAAAAGCAATAAACTCACAGGTGATGGAAACAATTTTGCTCAATTGTTTACGGGTACTTTGATGATTTCTCAATTTACCCAAGGGATAAAAAAGGCCAACTGACTAATGTCTAACAACAGTGCGCGCACGCGTGCGTGTGTGTGTGTGTGTGTGTGCAAGTCATTTTCCCTCTCATGTAGGTGTTCTTTGTCCTGATTGATCGAACGGTGCTGAAGGAAGCGTGACGAGGAGAAAAAAACCACATGGTCCGCGAAGCCATTTATGTGGAGCGAGTGAACCCGGCACGCTGCTTTATCGGGCCTCATTGTGGAGGATGAAGAGATGGATGTGAGACGTCCTGCAGCAGGTAATCTGATTACAGTCCCATTAATAAAACATCACTCATTAAGCGGCATAATCAATCTCTGAGCCGATCCGGCTTCATCATCGCAGCATGGGGCTGTGTGTGTGTGTGTGTGTGTGTGTGTGTGCGTGTGCCTATGTGTGTGTGTTTGTCTGTGTGTATGTGTGTGTGAGAAAGAGAGAGTTTTTTTTTTTTTTTTATGTGCTTAATGAATACCACTAAGACGCACATGAACATCTATGTTAAAGTAAGTTCCACAGGCCCTGTTCTACACACACACACACACACACACACACACTAAATACTCTCTATGACTCTTCATTTCATCTCAATCTTGCTCTCTCTCTCTCCATGCTATCTTTCCATATCTCCCTTTATTTCTCTCTCTATATACATGTATTTTCCATCATATATAGTCTTTCTTTCTTTCTTTCTTTCTTTCTTTCTTTCTTTCTTTCTTTCTTTCTTTCTTTCTTTCTTTCTTTCTTTCTTTCTTTCTTTCTTTCTTTCTTTCTTTCTTTCTTTCTTTCTTTTCTTTCTTTCTTTCTTCTTTCTTCTTTCTTTCTTTCTTTCTTTCTTTCTTCTTTTTCTTTCTTTCTTTCTTTCTTATTCTCAGTCTCTCTCTCATCTTTTCATTTTCCTGCCCTGTCCATGGGTGCAGTGTGGTCGATGATCCAATGTCCCCCGAAACGCGTCTTATTAAAAAGTTTCATTGCGCAGAATAACTCATTAAGAAAATAAGTTTCCGTTTAGAAGAGCTAGACTATGTACATTCTCCTCAGAGCTCGCTTTTCTTTCTTCTTCTTTTTTTTTTTTTTTAAAAGTAATATATGCAGTAATCTGTTCAAACTAGAGTCCATTATTCTGCACTAAAACACTGCGTTCTCATTGGAGGGAAGCGATACGGACGATTACGCAGAGCACACAAAACCAGGAGTGCTTGTTCAACAAGAGACTCGGGAAGAGACATTGTGGGACGAGAAATAAGCAAACAGACCAACAAACAAACTGTCATCCCAAATATCATCACGAAAGTACACACAGCGCCGTTTCCCTTTTTTTCTTTTTTTTTTTTCTTCCTTTTTTTTTGACGTCCATCAAACCGACAGCTGTTTCTTAAAGTTACACCCGTACCTCTGACTGTTCTAAGGACATCATAGAGTCTTTCTCCAAAAGTTACATAAAGACATTTGGACATTAAACTGGAAGGACTGGATGTTAAACTGGGAGGACTGTAAGTCAAACTGGAAATACCAGCTGCTTAACTGGATGTGTTGAGTGCTAAACTGGAAGGCCTGGATGGTAAACTGGGAGGACTGGATGGTAAACTGCAAGGATTTGACATTAAACTGGAAATACCAGCTGCTAAACTGGAAGTATTGAGTGCTAAACTGGAAGGAGTGGCTGCTAAATTCGAATTTTGGACATTAAACTGGGAGGATTGGATATTAAACTGGAAATACCAGATGCTAAACTGGAAGAAGTGGCTGCTAAATTGGACTCATCAGACATTAAACTGAAAGCATTTGAGATTTAATAAAAATGATCCGATGTACATTTTAAAGGACTGGATATTAAACCAAATCTGTGGTCTCTAAGCTAAAACCACCGGATGCTAAACTGAAACAAATGGATGCTAAAATGAAATGACTGAACCCTAACTTAAAAGGTTTGGCCACAACACTGAACAGATTAGATGTTAAACTAAATTTATTGGCCCTTAACTGGAAGGACTGCACGATAAACTACCATCAGTTTCGGCTCTAAACTGAAAGGATTTGACGCTGAACTGAAACTAGTGTATTGGACGATGAATTAAAGAGACTGGACACTAAAGAGAAGTGGTCCTCACTCAGGCGAAAAGTAGAGCTGGGAACAAACAAAAAAAGTTTGTTAAGTTCGGCTTTTATGCAGATTAACAATGCCGAAAGGCCGCGAGGCTGCTTCAGCGTAACAGACGCGGCTGAGTGTGAAAAGCCTGCGAGAATGTAAATGATGTTGTGCAAGCAGCTGTTTATCCTTCTGTTCGGAAAAGAGAAAGTAGAGCGTGTGGAAGTTAGATAAATTAGACAGATAAATTCTCCCATAGGTCGATAGATAGATCAGTGTTATAGATAAACGCTCAGTAAACACTCAGCAGAAAAAGCAGAGCTTTCACCTCGGCTCGGAGGAGACACCGATA
>QNUK01000926.1:75000-117500 GCA_013621035.1 Clarias magur | reverse complement strand
CTGATGCAGTAACACATCTGTTCCCATTTCTTTAATTTAATCTGCATCAATTCATTTCATTAAATTTACTATGAAGAAATAAAGGGGGTCAAGACTTTTGCACTGCACCGTGTCTCCAGTTCTTACTACGAAACAGACAAACCATACTGCCTGGGTCTTATTTCATTAGCACTTTTAGCTCCGTCCTTTTCATTGATTTTTTTTTTTTTTCCTGTACAAATGAAAATTGCTACAATTAACAATTAGACTTTTCTCGATTTTGAAAATAGAACATTTTAAGATGTGACCAAAAAAGGAAATATGAAAGTGATGTTTAATGCGTGAGATTAGTAACTATAAATAACGATAAAAACAATCATTGAAGTTACATGATTGATACTGGATGGATACATTTAGATCATGCTTTGAAGATTAATAAACAAACAAAGAAACAGATACAAACAAACAAACAAACAAACAGATCAATTAAAAAAAAAAGTTTCTTCTTCTTTCCATGTTACCTTTTCTTCAGCTTTGAACCACTAACAATTGCTCTTCGTATACAGCACACTCGTCTTGCTCTAAAGTCTGGAGACATGACCCGAGGCGATGCAGAGCATTTCGAAGCCGAGAAAAGCAAATCCTTCAAAAAGATAATATTTTCTCTGCCCGCTTTGCGCTCTGTGTTCTTGTCTGGCATCTCACAAATCAGCGTCCTCTTTTTAGCGCCTTTGGTAAACACAATCCTCGCTTGACTTGCCAAAGCGCGTATAAAACACACGGGCTAACTCTCCGTCCTGGAGCCTGTGATAGAAATACGCTCGGCTCCTACGCCTGTGCCGTTTACGAGCCCCGACGCTGCTCTCAATATTTTCCCTGCCAGGTTGATACTGCTCTTACTGCAGTCAAAGTCATCGCTCTCAAAGTCAAAGAAAGAGAGAGAGAGAGAGAGAAGCAGAGACTTTTCCATTTCTGTCTAGCCGTTTCCCCGTGTCTAGCTGACTTGTGGACCCTCAATCTTTTGGATTTTTACGGTGTAATTTAAAGACTCCAATAATGATTCGGTATAAAATTATACATGTTAAGCGTATACGTATCTTCAACGCAGGGAAACTCATCTCATCTCATCTCATCTCATTATATCAAAGGACTGATGAGTTCCTGGTTGCTAGTTTGATTGATTTGTGTCTCCCCCCCCCAATTAGATTCAAGAAAAAGAAAGGAATATTGATGATGATGACGATGACGATGATGAGTCTGATGATGGATTTGGAAGTCGTACATCTAAGTCAAGTGGATTAATACAGCACTACAGGATGCGGAAACAAGACAGTGAATACAACCGGTTTGTTTTTGTTACCTGATGTTGCAGCTGTAAGACCCGAGTCACAGTCACGACTTCATCAAGGGATACAAGAGCAGCTTGATTTTTGACACAGCTCTAACATACTGTGGCTGGTGTGAACTGACATCATTTACAAAGGGAACTGAATGAGGCCTTGATGTGACAGCTGACTGGACATCCAGTCGAGAATAAGTGAATAAGGCTTCAGATAACTGCAACTCGCTTTCCGTTGGTACTCTCGGTGAAATCAGACGGATATCACATCGCAGACGGGCCTTTCTGTCTCAACGACCTCAGTGTGATTATTTATACCGGGTTTTCATTCGAAGCTTATCTAGATTATATTACTAGGACGGCCTTTTTTTTTTTTTTTTTTCGTGAAAAAAAAAATGAAGGCCGTTCAAGTCAAACCGGGACTTATGACGAAACTTCTCAAGAAATGCTCAACAATTACAGAAGACTTCGACCTCAGTACTGTGATGAGACTCGGCTGCGATGAACCACTTAGGAACGGTGCAAACATTTAACAAAAAGGCTGCAGGCCGGTGGCTCGGAGCTCACTATAGTCATTTCCGTGAACGTTCTGTGAGTGCCGGAAGTTTCTGGGAGGCCAGAACGCAGCAGCCGTTACTGGAAATTGAAGATGCGAGATCTTTCTCAATACTCAATCCTCAATCCTCAATCCTCCTCTCCTGGCTCCTTAGCGAAATCTCACATTTAAAATATCACTATTGATCTATAGTAAGACACGGGCCACAGCACATTATCTTAGTCAACGAGTGGATCAGATGGTGCAGGAGATTTGTTGGCGCCTTGTATAATTACAGTTATGCAATAGACTTCCGATTCATACTAAGGACACGGTGTTTAGTGGTTAAGTCAAGTGTTTTTAGTTTCAGTTTTTAATTTCATAATTTTCTATTTCATTTGATTGAACAGCGCAAAAAAAAAATTATTGGATTAGCTGTCTTAAGCAGCTATATGTTCTACAAGTATTAAAAACTGCGTAAAGTACCTAATAACCCGTGGAATGCCGTAGAACATCGTGATGTCGATTGTCTAAATGCCATATCTCACACATTTCCAATCCATTTAGATAAAATCCTTTTAATACAGTTGGATCCATATCCAGTATCCAATATACGGTATATATTGGAACATACAGTACTGTATATACAGCATATCTTCCGATCCAGGTTCCAAAATCCACAACACACGATGACAGAAAATGAAACACATTAACACCAAACAACACATAACGTCATCGTAAATGCGGAGAAAAGGCAACTACTGTACTAGCGGTCAGTACAACATAAACGACAGTAGCTGCAACTAGGCCAGCCTGACTTCAATTCTGAGGCAGAGGAACATTGATGGATATCAAACGGGTGAGTTCTAGACCCTTTGGTGCAACATGGGGGAACGTGCTAGTACAGTACTTACCATGCTGAGTTTAAAATCCGGAACGGAAAGCAGTCCCATTTCAGCGCATTTCCAGCTCCCCCTGGTGCTGCAGTACAGTCTGCCGTTGATGAGAGAGAGAGCTCTTCTCACCCGGAAACCTCAGTACCCTGTCCTCCAGGACCTTCATAGGGGAACCTCCTTCTCCAATTTCGACCCTTTTTGTCTTCCACGGAAATTAATAGGAGTTCTAATTGGTTAAGGTTACAGTAAGGACCGGGGATTCAACCTCATTCGTATGAAATACGGCTAATTGGCTCAGATTCCTTCAACTTCTTTCTCAGTGTGGCGGAATGAGCATCTGAAGTTCAAGGCTGCCTTAAACGTTCAGACTTGCGTTTGTTAATGCTTGATTAATGCACCCGAGAACAGAGTCTCCTCACGCATTTATCTGGATAGACTAATCGTCTTGCTGGAGTCCTGATGAGCAGCGTGGTTTTTTTTTTTTTTTTTTTCCAAGCCCTCAGGGTGAGACTTTATTAACGCTGCCTCCGCTATTCCCTCTGTTAATGACAGCGCTGCCTGATTTCCCCAGATGAAGAGGGATGATCAGTAAGAGAGCGGAGCTCGTCTTGAAGTTTGTAACGAGGCCATAAAAAGTTGTCCGGAGTCAGAGTAAACGCCAAGCCTGGATAATGTGATGACACCGAGAAGTCGCATGGGTGCGGGAAAAGGGAGAAACGGAAAAGGGTTCAAAATTCGCTGCTACGAAAGGCCTCTGGATTCTGTCCAAGTTGTTCTTGGATCTCAATTACAGTTGATGACTCGTGCAACTGTAATTATTGTTGTGTTCTTCTTTAGGTTTAGGTTTGTACTGAACTTTCAAATGTAGCAAATGCCGCTACCTAGAGTACATAAGGGTCGTGCGGGTGCAAGAAAACAATCAGTGACAAAGCGCTGGAGATGGAGACTGGAGACTCCTTCTGTACTGGATGAAGAGATGTCTCCTGGGCAACCCGTAACTATAGAAACGCTAAGATATTCGACCAACGTCGACACGTTCGTAGCAGTTGCGGCTGCACTACAGTCGGGTAAATAAATCAATGTTCATGATAATTAACTCCGCACTCTGAGGGAGTTTAAAGCCGAGCTGTAAAAGTGGAAGATGAGAAAAACCCGAGAAAAGTTCTGAGCGAAACGCACTTCCACTCGTCTCTGTAATGTTTCGCACTGAAGCCGCTCGCTCATCGACACACGAGTTTACCCCAAGTGTAGTGTGTGTGTGTGTGTGTGTGTGTGTGTAGGTGTGTGTGTGTGTGTGTTTTCCTCACGGAGAGAACTCAAACTTAGACTCGGCTTGAAGAGTTGTGAAGGACGTGTCAGGTCTGCTGCCTCAAGTGTGTTTAGAGAAAAGATGTGTTTTTCAGACAGCTGTTCACACACATACACACACACGCGCACACACACCTTTTTAGATGCCTCACTGCATTTCATTTTGAGCGCGTGTGTGTGTGTATGCATTTTTGGACGTGCAAAGCATGGCGATGAATAAATAACAGAGTTAGGACTCTCCTGCTGTGGCCCATGACAGCCATGTCCCAGACCGACCACACACACACACACACACACACACACACACACACACACACTCACCCTTTTCCACTGATTATGCAGAGATAAAATATTAAAGGCAGACAGCCTCAGTGCCTTGACTTGCGCAGGTTAAATAATGCAGGCCAGGAAGGATTTAAAGACTCCGTCCGTGGAGAAAAGATTGAGATCGAACACAACAACGTCTTCCTGTCGAGTCCAGAAGTCAGGATGCTTTTTCATGAGAACCGGGCTCTCCATCAGAACTCTCCAGCGTCTTACTAAAATTGCTCCGCGGCTCGAAGACGCATTAATGTTATAATATTAGAATATTACACTAAGGCTTGGTTTTAAACTAATTCTAAAGTCAACATTATCTTTAAGGTTGAAAAAGAACGATTCGATGTTGTGTGTCCTAAAAATAAAAAATAAAAAATAAAAAAAAGTCCTGAAGCTACACTGTACATCTCCGACTGGTCCACTGACACTGGAGACTCCTTCCATAAATATTAAATAAACATCTCCTTACACGAAAAAAACAAAACAAACAAACAAACAAACAAAAAAAAAACACCTGTCATGGTTTTGTGTCTTGCTTTCTTATTTCCCAGCATGCACGAGTTTAGTTTGGTTCACTTGCTCATTAATGCCCAGTTGTTACGTTTTTATGCTAATGAGTCAAGCTAATTCCGAAAACTTCATCCCTGGCCCTGGCTAGTTCTCCATCATATCACTGATTCAATGCATATGTATCCTATATTTAATCAAATGAAGAAGAAGAAAAAAAAAAAAAGACACCAGAAAACGGGTAAGTCTTAGATGAATGTTTTGTAGTTGGCCTCCGTACACGTCCTTGTTAACGAGTGAATTAATACAAAGTCCGAAAGTACTTTATAATCCCCTGCTACACTGAGGCACTTTATCCCAGGGGGTGACTAGTGCTTGTACACCATCAGGGTAGAACTTGTTCTCAGTACGACTGGACTGCTTCATGTCTAAGACGCTGGCCTCCCAGGAACTCCTTTAATGGCGCAAATATGTGGAAATGTCCTGGAGCGAGGTCAGGACTGTACGGAGGATGTGGTAATAACACAGTGCTGTCTGTAGAAGCCGAACGTGATGTTTAGATGTGATGATGCTTTAACAGCTCACAGTCCGGACGTTCTGCATGCAGCCCCTCATCCCACCCCGAAAGTCGGACCGATCCCACCGGAATGTGTTCCTGAATTATTTACATGGCCCCGAGCTGCTCTGTCTCTCTGACCCATTTTCAAGAAAAAAAAAAAAAAAGCTCTGCGTCGGTGCTCCTCGCTGGCCGAATGACACGCAGGTGGATGAGGAGAAACACCTGGAGCTACTGACCTCCGTCCGCATCCTCATTCCTCCAGCTCCAAATTCCACTCTATCTTCCTTATTTTTATTTATTTATTTATTATAAAAAAAAAATCACTTTCTTTTTGTTTATAAACATCTCCTCTGTATCGAGCGCTCACGGGCATTTCTAGTAGATTCCCCCGAAAAGGGCTAATGTGTGTGTGTGTGTGTGTGTGTGTGTGTGTGTGTGTGTGTGTGTGTGTGTGTGTGTGTGTGCGTGTTTATGTCAGTTCTCTCAACATGATACAACTCATAGCGTATAAACGATTTAAAAACCAACCAATATCGGTTTGAACCAACGTCATGAATTATTCAAAACCATTAATGAGGCCACGCCCTCTTCACCTGGACTGACAGACACAGGCTGCGTTCCATTCCGAAGTGTACTTAACAGTGTGCTCCCTACGCCCGCCCTGCCCTCACTGTTAAAGGTCACCAGCGCAGACGTCACTTCGGATACCTGTTGTTGCTGCCGCCGTGGAGATTTCACACTACGGACAGAAAATATTTCATATTAATCCAAACAAAGCTGATACTGTTCTAAAACTTATATGATCGAAACATATTTTATTGAAACATGTATAACTTGGAAATAAATTATTTGATCAATTTACAAGATGTAAGGAGATTTTTTTTTTTTTTACAGATTACCAGTTTAAAGAATACGAAGGATTTAATTAAATTTAATTTAAGGATTAAATGAATTAAAGGTTAAATGATTGTGTCCTATTAATATGATGCCGTCCTCAATAATAATGATAATAAATACATAAATCCTTTTTGAGCTCCATTTTTTTTCGTCACACTCCAGCGAGGCTGATGGGAAATTTGTAAGTCGACTTTCAAACACATACACTAACGGAATGGCTGCAGTCTGGCTCACGGTTTACACAAGTTATCTGAATAACGGATTGCATTTTCGAAAATGTAATTAAATAACTGATTACTTAAATGGCGAACCTAACGCGTTAGATTACTTATTACATCAAAAAAGTAATCCAAGGACTCTAACGCGTTTCCTTATAACGCGTTTGCACACAACACTGGAGGCCACACACACTCACAGGGACTGATGGACATATAAGCCGTGCCTCCATATGATCCGAATTGATGCTTGGATTGAGCAACGCAGAGGCCACGCCCACACACTTGGATTATGTCATGTAACGATTAACACTAAAATGTAGCAATTATTAGATAAGATCTATGACACACCTTTTTTTTTTTTTTTTTGGATTTTTCCCCGAATTGAGTCGTGTCCAATTCCTCCCCGTCACTAGGGGGCGCTCCCACATTAAAGCTACTACTACCACTCAGCCGGGAGGGCCGAAGACTATCACGTGTTTCCTCCGAACCACGTGACGCCAGCCGACCGCATCTTTTCGAACTGCTCGCTCGCGCACCGTTGGGGGCGGCGTAACACACTCGGAGGACAGCGCTATCCGCTCCCTCCGCTGCGCGAGCTCACAGGCGCCCCTGACTGGCTGTAGAGCCGTGGTTAATGTCGGAGCACTAAGTACCTCTCATCCCTCCCCTCTGAGAGAGCTCGGCCAATCAGCTCTCTCTAGACCTCCGGCTGCGAGAGGTTACAGCACCACCCGGGATTCGAACTAGCGATCTCCGGATGATGGGGCGAGCGCTTTAACCACTGCGCCACTCGGAGGCCTATGACACACCTTTAATGAAATACTTTTAATTTAAATACTTTGGTTAAATACAGTGTTTGGATGTTTTTAAAATATTTTTGCACATACACACACACACACACACACACACACACACACACACACACACACACACACAATTATAGTCCGTCACATAGCAGACACACACTTATTCCATGTTCAAAAAGGACGTGTGATCCTGTAGCACTTGTCCCTCTCGTGTCCTCTTATCTCAAAGAAAGCACAGAGAGAGAGAGAGAAGGAAAGCAAGTGAAAGCATATCCCTCGCTCTGGTCTGGTGACCAGAATAACAAAATGATTTGATCCAGCATGGACCTCTTAACACTTTTATACCGACTACACGATGATAGAGTGATGTGAGGATTGAAACAGAAGAGTCATAAATATCAACATTTCCATCAGATCTAAAATATAATCTCAGTAATATAACTGCAAAAGTGGGATCTTTGCAGCAGGACCTATTTAGAATCCAATTCATTTATAGTTCCTTATAAGATTATACCAAACCAAATTGAGTAAGATTATTAATATTTTACTTTATTAAACCTTTTAATAGAATTTACTACAATTATGAATGCAAATTTCTTGTTTTATTATTACTTAATTGTGTATATTCCAAAGCTTTTTAGCATTTCTAAAAATAAACTTATTTCTAAGTTTTTGAATGCTTAGAAAATTAGTGGAACATGTCTAGAAATAACCTTAGATGGCTTAAATTAGTTTTCTTTTTATTTATTCTTATAATAAGAAATATTAGACAACTGTGACTAGATTTTCAATATTTTCACTTGCTAATGTAAAGATAATTAAATATTAAAATTAATAAATATGGAATTCATTATCAAATATTATATTGAAATGTTTGCATTATTTATATAATAGATTCATGATATACAGTACTGTATATCATAGCATATTTTCTATATCAATACTATATAAATAATAGTTAACAGGATATATATATATATATATATATATATATATATATATATATATATAATAATATTTGATACTTCATTTCATTTTTATTTAATATATCATTAATTCTTTTATTTTAATAATTTGTTTAAGGGCATTTTTTACTAGTATAACCTGTGAAATATAATCATTACTTCCTACAACACTCCCATTTGAGATAATCAGAATGTTAGGAAGAGTCAAGATTTTAAACCATTAAACAATATTAAATGGTGAGCGCCCCTAGCGACCAACAGCGGTACTACCACACAGCAGACCTCAGGGGTCCGTTCTTCGTACGTCGCTAGCTCAGTTAGCTGGATTGGATTGTTGTGGATTTGTCCTGATCTTGGATTGTTTCGTTCTTCGAAGCGAATCTCGACGCTTGCTGTCATAGCAACATGTCCGTAAGCTTAAAGCTGCTCGGGAACAGGTTTATTTCACATAAACAGGATTTAGGCTGCGCTCCTGGCGGGTCATGATCGGCTGAAATGGCGAGATCACATCTGATTGGTTAAACAGCATGACTGACTGACGCGGACTGACTCACGTGGGAAAAGAAAAGTATCTTGCATGGATGGATGTATTTAAACATAAATACAGTATATGTATACATGTGTGTGTGTGTGTGTGTGTGTGTGTGTGTGTGTCTGTGGTCATCATTCGTGTGTTAATCTCCGTGTGTGTGCCTAATCATATGTAACATTCTGTCCCCCGATTGCGTCTATATAAGTGGAGGTCATTTTCTCAGATCTGTCGCAGTCATGTCTTGTCCGTTTCTGAGAGAGCAACCGGTTACTGAAGGTGTCAGGATTATTCGCAGAGTTCTTCACATTCCTCGCGGTATTGCGTGATAGACAGGATCCTTTAGCACAGCATGACGATATACTTCTTACTAGACTTCTTCTTCTACTTCACTTTCACACTGTAAACCCGATTACGTTGGCAAAACTCAAAATATTTGAGGTCATCAGTTACATATATATTTTTTTTAAGTAAACAGAACTATCAATATTTGAATTTGTTGCAAATAAAGTAAATTCAATCCAGCGCGGGAATCGAACCCGGGTCTTTCGCGCGGCAGGCGAGACACCTCACACTGAGCCACCCGAACTTTGAGGTGACACTTACTGTTACTGTTACTTAAGTACTTATGATTACTTACAATATCACATTTGTTCAGCTAACTTTAAATTAATGCCAATAGGATTTGAGAGTGTGTGTATATATATATATATATATATTCTCCATAACCCTCTAATAAAAGCTTTTGCTCCTCTTGAGAAATAAAATTGAGCTGCTCTTTTGGCATTTCGTCACCCGATCGCAGGGGTGGTGATCAGTGTTTCTACTGTCGATGCATATCGGCTTTTAAACAAACGCACAGACGCGCAATAATCCTAGACAACTCAATCCAGCGATTAGCCGCATCGTAATTAGCGCGATGATCTCATCTTAGGTCTGTCGATTCATCTCGGATGTTTCAAGCGACGTACGAAGAGCGGACCCCAGGAAAGGAAATTTATGTTTGTTTGTTTTTTCCAAATATTTTTTGTTTGTTTTAAAAGTGTTGTTTTGTAGTTGGACAATTTATACTGAAGCAAAGATAAACAACCATTCTCTTTACCTCTCTCTCTCATTTATACACACACACACACATGCACACACACAAATCTACATAATAAGAATTTTACATAGAAATCGTAACACTTGAACTTTTCCTTTTTGAAAAATTTGGCAAAGCCGAACCATCTAAATGTTCCAAAGCGCTGAAACAAAGTGCTGACACAAGCGCTCATTCTTTACAGACAGATTTTGTTTTAGATCAAAATTTTTTATTTTAAATAAAAATACGCAGAGGTGGGCAAAGGACTCGAATCCTGGATTTGAGTAAAAACACAGATATCCCACGTACAGTAACATATTACTTATTATTAAGTAAAACATGTAAAAGTCCTCCATTTACATTTCCACTTAAGCAAAAGTCCAAAAGTACTCACCTTCAAATTTACGTAAGTATCAAAAGTACAGAGCTTGTATTAACTGTAGCTTTAAATTCATAGTAAAGAGTCTCTCTCTCTCTCTCTCTCTCTCTCTCTCTCTCTCTCCAGTCATGAATGTGTTGTTTCATTGTTATCTGTAACCATCTCCACTTCTTATTTTAAACACTTGCTTCATGCATTGCAAGACAAGGGAAGGCAAATCATGCAATTATGCACAACAGAAAGCAGATGGTGATATCACTTCAAATGCTACACATCGCTCTGGTTATGTAACGCAATGCCAAATATTCGTTGTAGGATGTAGTGGAGTAAAAGTCAAATTTAAAAACAACAACAACAACAAAAACAAACACCTGGTTGTGTTATTTTGACCCAGAAGTTGGTTTATTCTTTGGAGAACTTTCATGCTCAGAGCACTCAGAATTCTATGGTAAGTTCATTTGAATTTTAACTTTAAAAATTTTTATTTTTTTTTTTTTAGTAATTTGTGATAGGACCAAGTATATTTTATTGTCCAAATTAAATATGGGAGTGTGGAGTTAATGTTTTTCATTCAGTTTTGTATATATGTATATATATTTTTTTATTCAAAAAATGTGTCATAGTTGAAAACACATTTCGCATTAAATCCATATGTAGCTGTATTTACAAAAATGCTCGACTTAAATGTCAGTTATATGGCAAGACTAAGTGATGGCGTGTGAGCCACAGGTGGACCAGCATCATGGAATATCTGCAAAATATGAAGATGACTGGAGCACTGTTCCATGTTTTGTGCTTTGCGGATGAGACAAGCGGGACCTGACAGACCTTCGCTATTGTTGCTTTATTCGGGATTTGCTTTTATCTTCTTAATCAAATGGAATGTGTGAAATGCTAGACAAGAGTTAATTTTACCCACTGGTTGGGTCAAATAAAATAATCCATCCCTTTAACATGTAGCCGAGCTAGAGTGTCAGTTTAACCCACTAGTTGGGTCAAATGAACAACTCAAAATTCTGGGTTAAACCCAGCATGTGTTCTGTCCAATAGTAACCCAGCGGCTGGATTTGTGGTTGGGTTGTTTTTTTTAACCCAACAGTTTTTTATAGTGTGTAATAAACAACTTAATACGGACAAAATGGTACAAAAATTATCCTCGGCTAGAACGCGAACTTTAATTGAGAAACATAAGCGTTTCCTCAGAAGACACAATCAAATCGATCACAAAAGTGAGCTGTTTATATTTCATAAAGCCTCATCATTGACATGGAAACATAATTCCTAAATTAGAAAGCGCTGGTACTGGAGACTCCTTCCACACATGTTACGTAAACATATCTCTGTAGTACTTTTTAAAATTTTTTTTTTTTTAGGTAGACTCTCGTTAACGATATGAAAGCGTATGTGCACTGTAAAAAATGCTGGGTTAAAAACAACCCAAACTGGGTGGTTTTTAACCCAGCTGCTGGATAAATATTGGACCAACGACATGCTGGGTTAATTTAACCCAGCAAGATGGGTCAAATATTCAATCCAAATTCCAGGTCATATTTAACTATAATGCTGAGTTAATTCTACCTCACAAATAGGTTATTATTATTTTTATGTTTTACATGTCTATGGGTAAAACAGTTTAATTACTTTGATATACTGGTCTATTACAAAAGAAAACACTAAGTTTAGCAAACCATACATATATGCAATAAACAGCATCCAATTAATTGTACAAATCATAGAAAAATATTTATTTTTCAAAAGCACAAGATCAGATAATACAAAACAAGTTCAACAGCGACGTCATTACGATACTATTACTGAGAAGCACTAATGCCCGAGAGCAGTGCTAGTCATTATCTCCTAACATCAGGATGTAGGTGTACGGCCTCGACGGACAGATATTCCACGGCGTTGGTTCCAACCTTAGAAAGAAAGAAAGTAAAAGTTTATGGGAAAATTCGAGAGGGTTGGCTAGTATGCGTATTTGTAAGATGATTAGTGTTTTGTAACACCTCAGCTATTTTATATGTTTGCTAACGCTAGCAACCTAGCTAAATGCTAGCATCATGCTGGCACTACAGTTAACAGTTTAGCTTTCATTCATCACTTCACCACCTTCATACACCCTGCAAGCATTCTACAAATAAAGCTAAAAAGCTCAGACATTTTTGCTGTTTCTTTCATACACAGGTGGGCGTCTTTGGTTTGGCTAGTTAGCAGCCATTGTCAAATAAACTAGCATGTTCTAGCACAGACCAGGCTGAAAGTTTGAGTGTAACACGGTAACAGTAATAAATGTTACATACAGTGAACAAATTCAGTCATAGGTGAGTGAAAGTGTGTATACAGACCTTATATTGAACGTTTACATTTCCTCTTAAATGCGTGAGGAGGAAGAAAAAAAGACACGCAGCTGACACAGCCACTGAATACACCGGTGAACTTCGGGGGAGGGGCGGTCATGTCTGTGATGTTAGCTGTCACTAGCTAACCCAACTCCAACCCAGCAAGCTGGGTTAAAGAAAAAGTACCCAAGTTCCTGTAAATAACCCAGAAATATTACCCAACAGAGGCAACCCAGCGTTTGGGTAGTAAAAACATCCCAGCATTTTTTAGTGTGTGGAAATTTAGGAAACCTCAAGTTCGGGAAGTGTAAGGAAAGGATGCTGGCACACATGGGAGTGAGGAAAAAATAGCATCCCTTGTGAAGAACAGCCTGCTCGAATATTGTGTCTAGCAGGAAACAAACAGCAGAGGAGGAAAAAAAAAAAAAACGTATCAGCTTTGACGCTAGCACCTTCGGCTGACACGAAGTCAGAATATTTACTCAGGTACAGGCAGAAAGTTTTCTTTCTTGTCTCAGCTCTCTTTATTTCTGTGTATGTGTGTGTGTGTGTGTGTGTGTGAGAGAGAGAGAGAGAGAGAGAGAGATCTTCAGGCACCAGGGAGATCTGAGTGTCTTGTTTTCTGATATGACAGGATCATTTTGCTGACACTCGGGGCCAAGATCCTCACAAAGGCCTGGATTTTATCCGGCTCAGCAAATTCTGTACGTGTGTGTGTGTGTGTGTGTGTGTGTGGGTGTGTGCATGTGTATGTGTGTGTGCGCGGACTGCTCAGTTTCTGTGAGAGCAGCTCTCAGCTAACAGTCTGAGGACTTTCTTTGATATACGTCTGTAACAAGGTGCTCTGTGATTCAGTTGGTGAAATTGCACCGGTGCCGCTTCCGAGAACGAATCCGCAGTTTTTCGGAATTATACACAGCCGTTCGTCCGGCCATTTGAAACACAGCCGTCCATCACGCCGCCCAAAACCTAGCAATCATCCTGTCTCTTTGAATAAAACAGCCTCCCCTCTGGCTGATGAAACACAACCTGTTGTTCTTACAGGCAGCATTTTGCTAGAAGCGCTTTGCTAACGGTGAGGTGGCTCAGTGCTGTTCATTATTAGCTCCGTATGGGTGAAAGATTACATTTAAAAAAAGTAGCAATTTATTTAATTATATAGTGGTCTATCAGAACGGCAAAATAAAAATGGAAAAGCATACATAATAAAAAAAAGGGGTAAATAAAAGCAATACAGTAAACAAGTTCAACGATAATGAAAACTTGACACAACCAATACCAATTTTATCATGATTTTTAGTACCATGCTATTTCTGATGGTATTTGCTGATATACTGTAGTACCATGTACCAGACTATGTTACAACATTCTACCATGCTACATACTTTGGTACAACTGAAAGTCAAGTAGTCAAGTAGGCTTTTATTGTCATTTCAACTATATATAGTTTAATACACAGTGAAACAAAACAACATTCCTCCAGGGCCAAGGTGCTACATACAACATCAATTAACAACACTAACTAGCTAACTAAGAAACTTTAATTAGCTGACTAGCTGAGACAAGCCAGATTGACAGTCAACTAAATTAACAGTCCTGTACAAACAGAGACAACATAAAGTACACCTGCAAATGTGCAACAAGAGCGATAAAGTGAAAACATGACAATTAAAAAAAAAAACTTAATTTTTTTATTTTTTTTACGTTAGCCGAGAAGTGCAAAACAAAGTAACAAAACCAAACGCAAAATAACAAATACAGAAAATTTTAACAAAATAACAAATTCAAAAACAAAGTAACAAAACTGAAAACGATATTACAAACCAAAAAACACAACAACATATCCAGACACAAAATACAAAACGAAAAAAAAAAAAAAACACAGCAACAGTTCACTCAAACAGGAAAAGGCAGGTAGAGTTCGCAAATTCAATTCTTATCGCTGATTGGAAGAGACATCTGTCACTCACAACATACAAGAAGTGCCGTCAAATTTATTTTTAAAGCACATTTAAAACAACTTGGTTGACCAAAGTGCTGTGCAATCCTCAAATACTGAAATGAATACTTAAATGAAAATACATCTACTGTCAATGTCCGGAGTATTGCAGTACTTTCTGTACATTTTGAGTGACAGATGTGTCGTCCAATCAGCGGTAATGCGGGTAATACTTACAGTAAATAGTAACCTCTGTCATGCTTTTCTCATACCAACCAAAGGTTAATACACAATACTGTACTGCGGTGAACATCATGGTGCTTATTGGGTATGGCAGCATGGTATTCACCAAAGTATTGTGGTACACACTGTAATACTACCACAACAGCACTGAAGTGCTATACAGTCTCTCTCAGACGCCTTAAAACCTGGCATTAGAATTCTGTATTGACCACCGGGTCCCTGGGGACAAGTTCTCAATGCACAATGTCGCAAATGTCGGAAAACACAATGAGTATGCACTTGAGCGAGCTGTGGACCTGCCATGTCCTTTTTCGTTCATGGAAATGCTGGGCTCTTCCATGTGGCTTCCTCTCAGAGTCATAACCATACACCCATTGTTTCGTCATCAGTAGTGATCGTTCACTGACATTAAGGCAGGGTCATCCACGGCACGCTGACGGAGTTCATAGCAAACTTTCACACAATGTTCCTTCTGCCCCTGGGTCAAGACTTAAACTTGGCAGTAACATAGTGTACAGGTGGCGCATATTCAGATCACATGTGAGGATTGCCCGTGGATTGTTCTCCAATGATCATCATGCGCAAGTTGCCGAATGGTCTTCAGGGTTGAGCTCGTTGTAGGTCTTGCTGATCTGTGTTTTTTTTTTTTTTTTTTTTACGACTCATTGGTCTCTTTGTGAATCCTAGATGCATTTGTGTTTCAGAGGAATACATGAAGGAGTGAATTTTCAGCTGTTACAACTAAGGCATTGAGTTATAAGGGCCCAATTTCATGCAGAATACTCTTTGTTTCTTTGTTGTTCATCTCGCTGTTCATGACGATTAAGCAGGCATGGTAATGTGCGTGGCCAGAATAGCACCAGTTGCACTGCTCTCGATGTACACAGGATGATGTCTTTTGGCACACCAGACCTATGACGGTCTGTGCTCCCTGTGACGGTGCATGCGGCCTTGTGCTGCCATCTGTTGGCATATTACAAAACTAATCTTGAAACTTTTTGATACCACCTCGTAATAAGTAGCATCTTAGGGAGTATTTTTTAGTGCCAAGACATACCACTTATTGGACTCATTTATAATCATTGGCAAAAAAAAATATATATATATATATATAACACTATAACACGACACTGATAGAAATAAACACTATCAAAAGAAAGAAACTAGCTAGCTAGCGTCAAATAGCTGTAAGGAAGAGTACAGGGTAGAGAGCGTTGCTCTATGTTTCAGTGATTTTGTTCAGCAATGCATTTAATTTGATTTTTCTTAATAAAAATAAACCATTTAACATTATAACAGTAAAAATACAAGCAGGCTAGGTTTCAGTGCTAGCAGCTCTTTGCTAACATAGTGTGTTGGTGTGATAATCACGACACTTACCATATTAAAAATAAATAGAAAGAAAGGTTTAATTGCAGACAAGATATTGCTTGAGGGAGAGAGAGAGAGAGAGACTTCAGATAGCAAACACCAACTAGCCTAAAGAAGATGCTAGTCATAGCCAAATGACTTACTTTGGATTACCTCAAAAACATTAGCATGGCTCAGGATAATAAAACACAGCACGTACTTCACTCTTCACTTAGCTCATTGCTAACAGATGTTCACTAGCATGTTTCGTGACCACCGCTGTTCATTGTTCACGAGGGTCTTTTCCAAAAGTTTGCACTGAAGCATAAAGGAGGTAAATAAGCTAAGAAAGTACAGTTTTGAAAGAGACATCAAGGAAGCAAAATTAGCTGGCATTAAATGGCCGTGAACATGACATTTCCACCGAGTGTTACACCTCTGTCCTGCTTTCGAGCTGAAAATTTCCACCGCCATCATGGTTGATAGCAACAGTGATTAGAGCCTCATAAAAAAAACAGGATGGGGTTTGGATCAGCAATTAGCATGACGAGCACTACAAGCGCTAACAGCACCTTATTACCCTGACCTTCCACATGCAGAACCTCGCACAGCAGGTGGCTGATGAGAGCCTGATGAGAAATGAGAGCGAAAGTGATGGACTCAGAGGGGGTGTATGGATGGATTCGGTTTCACATGGAGCAGTGAACACACACTGGACAGGCTTATGAGGGAAAAAAAAAATAATAATAATGGAAAAAAAGGTGTAAAGTGTGTCCAGGTACAACCTCTGTCTGAAACACAAATATCTTTTGTGTGTGTGTGATGAGTCTGAGAGTGTTTGGGAGTGCAAGGTGGTCTTGATTCACATTGAATCCAACCCTGATGCAGCTAGAACGTGATTTGACAAATTGTACGTGTGAGCTAATAAACTGGGCTTTGAGGTAGCACCTGAGCCAATGCAAGAAGTATAACCTGTTCTCGACATTTCTTGAAATTTGGCCTGATGCGTAAATGTTTTATTTATGTCAATGTCTAATTTTTACAATTATCTAATGCATTTCTAAATGCTGACTCTGCGTTCTCCATGCTTTGGCCATTTTGTGAATCCCAGATGCACTTGTATTTCAGAGGAATAAATGAAGGTGTGAATTTTCAGCTGCGCATTTACATTTAAGGCATTTGGCAGACACTCGTATCCAGGGCGACTTACATTTTTATCTCATTATACACCTGAGCAGTTGAGGGATAAGGGCCTTGCTCAAGGGCTCAACAGCGGCAAACTGGTGTAGCTGTTTTTTTTTTTAACCTGGTACCTTCTGATCAATAGTCCAACAATTTAACCACTTAGCGACCCTTGCCGCTGGACACCCCTGTCCACACCAATTGTTTTTCTTCTTTTTTTTAAATAGGTTTTTGCTTAGGCGGCACGGTGGCTTAGTGGTTAACACTGTTACCTTGTACCTCCGGGGTCCGGGTCCGATTCCCGCCTAGGGGTCTGTGCGCATAGAATTTGCATGCTCTCTCCGTGATTGGTTTTCTTCCCACAGTCCAAAGACATGCAGATTAGGCCAATTGCCCACAGTGTGCGAATGAGTGTGTGAGTGTGTGCCTGTGTGTGCAATGCGATGGATTGGCACCCAGTCCAGGGTGTACTAAGTAAGTACCATCAGTCAAACACTTTTGGAATTGTTTGTGGGTGGTGGGGGGGGAGGGGGGATTAGCCCGAGTATTGAAGAAAAAAATATGTCTGAAGTCGCCATTTAACGATTTGCAAAAACAAAGAGCTGTATGGACATCTAGAGGACTTTCATTCCACCACCTACAGTAGGTGCCAGAACAGAAAAGAGTGTAGATGCATGTCTTCCTCAATCCCTGAGAGATTGTGGGACCAGGTGAGCAGTGATGGAGGATCGGAGGAAACTGAAAGGTTGGTGGGTGCTGGACCGTTTTTTCAGCATTGTAGGCAAGCATCAGGGTTTTAAACCTGTTCTGGGCAGCTACAGGAAGCCAGTGCAGAGAGTGGAGGAGTGGTGTGGTGTGGTGTGGTGTGGTGTGGTGTGGGAGAACTTGGGAAGGTTGAAAACGAGACATGCAGCTGCATTCTGGATCAGTTGCAGAGGACGAAAGGTGGGCAGACCTGCCAGGAGTGAGATCCAGTAGTCCAGGCTTCAAATAACAAGGGACTGAACAAGCACCTGAGTAGCCTGTTTAGAAACAAAAAAAAAATGGGCAGATTATTCTGATGTTGTAAAGAAGAAATCAACTTTTACAGATTATGTGCAGTGGCTGAAGGAGTGATCTGATTGTTGTCCAGGGAGATCACAAGGTCTTGGCCAGGGGATGAATCACAGTTCATTTTTACTCAGATTGAGCTTCAGTTAATGAGCTGCCATCCAGGATGAGATGTCTGCCAGAACAGAACAGAAAAATATCCAATACCAAGCCCTGTGGGACACCTGCAGAGAGTCTGCATGGGGCAGATGTGGATCCCCTCCGTGTCACCTCATACGACCGATCTTTTAGGTGACAAGCAAACCACTGGCATGCCGTTCCACAGTTTCCACGGCTTGTAAGAATAGCTAATAGAATCGTCATGCCCACATTAACATGTGTAAAAGAATCCTTGGTAACCTTGGTAAGGGGCATGATGGGTTCAATTAGCCCAGCAATAACTTTTTGGTTGTCTAAACATTTTGATCACCTCAATTAAGTATACACACGTGGACAAAATTGTTGGTACCCTTTGGTTAATGAAAGAAAAACTCACAATGGTCACAGAAATAACTTTAATCTGACAAAAGTAATCATTAAAAAAAATTCTATGAATTTTATCCAATGAAAGTCAGACATTGCTTTTCAACCATGCTTCAACAGAATTATAAAAAAAAAAAAAAAAAACTCATGGAACAGGCCTGGACAAAAATGATGGTACCCCTAGAAAATACTGAAAATAATGTGACCAAAGGGACATGTTAATTCAAGGTGTGTCCACTAATTAGCATCACAGGTGTCTACAATCTTGTAATCAGTCAGTGGGCCTATATATAGGGCTCCAGGTAGTCACTGTGTTGTTTGGTGACATGGTATGTACCACACTCAACATGGACCAGAGGAAGCGAAGGAAAGAGTTGTCTCAGGAGATTCGAAAGAAAATTATAGACAAGCATGTTAAAGGTAAAGGCTATAAGACCATTTCCAAGCAGCTAGATGTTCCTGTGACTACAGTTGCACATATTATTCAGAAATTTAAGATCCATGGGACTGTAGCCAACCTCCCTGGACGTGGACGCACGAGGAAAATTCATGACAAATCAAAGAGACGGATAATCCCAATGGTAACAAAAGAGCCCAGAAATACTTCTAAAGAGATCCAAGGTGAACTTCATGCTCAAGGAACATCAGTGTCAGATCGCACCATCCGTCGTTGTTTCAGCCAAAGTGGACTACATGGGAGACGACCAAGGAGGACACCATTGTTGAAAACAAATCAGAAAAAAGCCAGACTGGAATATGTCAAACTACATGTTGACTTCTGGGAGAATGTCCTATGGACAGATGAGACAAAAATGGAACTTTTTGCCAAGGCACATCAGCTCTATGTTCAAAGACGGAAAAATGAAGCATATGAAGAAAAGAACACTGTCCCTACTGTGAAACATGGAGGAGGCTCTGTTATGTTCTGGGGCTGCTTTGCTGCATCTGGCACAGGGTGTCTTGAATCTGTGCAGGGTACAATGAAATCTCAAGACTATCAAGGGATTCTAGAGAGAAATGTGCTGGCCAGTGTCAGAAAGCTGGGTCTCAGTCGCAGGTCATGGGTCTTGCAACAGGACAATGACCCAAAACACACAGCTAAAAACACCCAAGAATGGCTAAGAGGAAAACATTGGACTATTCTAAAGTGGCCTTCTATGAGCCCTGACCTCAATCCTATTGAGCATCTTTGGAAGGAGCTGAAACATGCTGTCTGGAAAAGGCGCCCTTCAAACCGGAAACAACTGGAGCAGCTTGCTCATGAGGAGTGGGCCAAAATACCTGCAGAGAGGTGCAGAAGTCTCATTGACAGTTACAGGAATCGTTTGATTGCAGTGATTGCCTCAAAAGGTTGTGCAACAAACTATTAAGTTAGGGGTACCATCATTTTTGTCCAGGCCTGTTCCATGAGTTAATTTTTTTTATAATTCCGTTGAAGCATGGTTGAAAAGCAATGTCTGACTTTCATTGGTTAGCATTCATAGAATTCTTATTTATTATTACTTTTGTCAGATTAAAGTTATTCCATTGTGAGTTTTTCTTTCATTGACTGAAGGGTACCAACAATTCTGTCCACGTGTGTAATTAAAAAATAAAATAAATTAGTCAACATTATGGACATTGGGACAATTTTGGTGTTAGGTTGTTCTGAAAGTTAGAATCATGTTGATGAAAGTGAAAAATGAAAAATGAAAATGAAAATGATGTTGGAACAAAATAACTACATGATGATTGATTGCGATATCGAACAATTGTCCCTAACACAATGTTGCAAAAACAACTTCAAAACAATATTAGTATAAAACTGAGAGCCTCTGATCACTGCTTCTACGTGCTTACCAGTGGACCATTAGGGCATGTGCAGTTGATGTAAATGCATATAAATGACAGCAAGCATCAACAAAACCACTGGACAACAGAAATTAACTGGAATATTACATTGGAAAGCAACTAAAGGTGTAAACAAACTAACAAACAAAAAGTTTAATGTATAATATCTGTCCGATGAAAGCAGACATGAGGCTAAGATTCACCTCACGTTAATATTTTAGAAACATGGGTGACGTTACCACACTAAGAAATGCTTGACATGAGATCCGTTGCGTGTGGGAAGCTGTTGGGTCCGATCACATCTCTGTTTGGAATTCTTATCCCTGTTAGAAACTGCGAACGGATTTACACCAGCATAAATACTCCAAACAAAGTTCCAATTTGATTCATTCTGAGGTTCTGTTTGCAACATGGAGTTTGGGTCAATGTTATCGCAACATCATTTTATCATTCTAACTTTCAAAAACAGACGGCACGGTGGTGTAGTGGTCAGCACTGTCGCCTCGCACCGCCAGGGTCCCGGTTCGATCTCCGGCCAGGCTCGATTCCCGTCTCTGTGTGCATGGAGTTTGCATGTTCTCCCCATGCTTGGTGGGTTTCCTCCGGGTTCTCCGGTTTCCTCCCACAGTCCAAAGACATGTAGGTTAGGCTAATTGGCGTTCCCAAAATGCCCATAGTGTGTGAGTGTATGTGTGTGTCTGTGCCCTGCGATGGATTGGCACCCTGTCCAGGATGTACCCTGCCATGTGCCCCAAGTCTCCTGGGATAGACTCCAGGCCCCCGTGACCCTGAATACAGGATTAAGCGGTATAGATGATGAGTGAGTGAGTGAGTGAGTGAGTAACTTTCAAAAACAACACTGTCCCAACAGTGGACATCACTGCGATGCTTGTTACAACTATATTACAACCCTGAGGGTTCCTGTTGGCAATAACCGCGTAAGCAGAACTTTGCATGTGTCTAGTTGAGATTCACAAGGAGCACAGACACTACCATTATCTGTTGTTTTCTAATGTTTCAACAGGCATAGCGGTATTGTTATTCCGCTTTAGCATGTATACAGGATAAAATGGTATAGACAATGGGTGAGTGAGTGAGTGAGTGAGTGAGTGAGTGATATTAACACCGTAGTCAAGACCACTGTGGTTAAATCTAAGACAAATTCCAGACAAAGACTGAGTCAAAACAGTGTCTGATAAAACAAAATAAAAGTCAAGGACAAGTCAAGATCGAGACAGTCAAGTAATTTTTGCTGCTCAGCTTTACTTCATCCATTTGGCCGTCTTCACTTTTGCTGTTCACTTGTTGTCGGATATTGTGCCAGCAAACACAAAACACAACACGCACATTATTTTTAAAACTACAGAATGATCACGATGTCATGTCATTGTATTACACCTCAACCTCTCTCTCTCTCTCTCTCTCTGGAAAGCTTTGCCTCCTTATATTCTTGGAAATCATCTGTCCTTTTCACATGCGTCATACGCTCATAAGGGGATAGAATCATCTCCTCAACCTTGACTTCTTTGCTCTCTTTACTCATACACACAAATGATGTTTGAACCAAGAGACTGAAAGAGAAAGAGAAAGAGAAAGAGAGTGACCTTGGCTAGCCTCGGACTCTCAGGTTCCCATGTGTGTGTGTGTGTGTGTGTGTGTGTGTGTGTGTGTGTGTGTGTGCGCGTGTGTGTGTGTGTGTGTGTTACTACCCCCTTTCTCCAGCACCCCATGGGAAGGAGTAGGGCAGAAAGTGTGATAAAATACCCCCCCTCGGTCTTCTGATGTATTGGGGACGAGGCCTCTAATCTGTCTTGGTGTCTAGTAGGTGACCTCGCATTCCACAAATGGGAGATAAACGACCCGGAGGCAGCGTCGCTATAAACAACTACATGAATATGAGAAATTAATATATAATTTTGAAAAACAACCCTGTGTTATTAATATATTAACTTTGTTTTATACCCAAAGGAGAAAGAAAGATGAATGTCTAAGACCATAACACATGTTTATTGGGAAAAAAAAAAAATCTTTATATAAAGAAGCTTTTTGGTGATTGCTATGTTTTTATTTCTTTGCCATTTATGACATACAGTATGTTAGAGTTTTCGAACTGCACTACTTCTATACTGTCTACACCTCTATGTTACACCTCATAGACTATAGTCAACCTGAACCCAATGTACCGAAACCTAATCCTATCCTACTAGAAAGATCTGATAAAGATTCCGAGTCAACTAAGATCATTCTAAATCAAGGTAAATTGCACTTTCCTGATAAAAATTCATTAACGTAAATGACTAAGCATGAGGGCCAAACGCCAGCTTGTCCGAGCCGGTTCCACAGGAAAGCCAATGCAGCACAAATTGCGAAGGAAGTCAATGCTGGCCAGAAGAGAACGGCCCCAGAACACCCGGTCCACCACAGCTCGCAGGCAATGGTGTTGATCTAGACTCCAGTTTCCCTAGATCACAATCTGACCAAACATCCAGAGAAATGCAATGGATAAACAAGTCTGATCCATAGACGCCCCATCCCACAACCAACAGCAGCCAAAGGATCTGCCGCCGGGTAATTTACAGATTTGCTCATTTTTTCAATAATATGCAGTATTTCTAAGCATTAAGTACTGTATGAACTGACCAACAATATTATTATTGCTTTTAGAAAACAGATTAAATAAAAAATAAAAAAAAATCTTGGATTCCTGGACCCAGAATTTTGGCTCCCGCTGTGTCACGACATTTACAGCACAAGTGCTAAAAGCGCGAATGCTAACAACGTCGTCATTGTGTTGCGACGCTTCGAGGTCTCTGGTGGATAAACGCAAGAGTCAAAACCACAGAAGACGAAGTCATCTTCTCTCCACTGACACGCCAACCCCAGTTGGAAGTGCTCTTCAGCGTGCCCTTCATCTTCTTCGAGTGGTCACTCTCTCCACCAGGAAGTGGATTACCAGCTCAGCGCTGAACTCCAACTGAACTGGAAATGTGAAAGCATTTTAATCTGTTTCTGCGCCATTGCCTGAGCGCCGCGTTCCCGACTCTCAAAGACTTGTGTTTCGGGATTCATCTCTATAAATTTTCAGATGAGACGCGGCCTCTGTTAGCAGCCCCGGAAAAGACGAATTAAAGTGTCATTTCGGATGCATGGAATTCCAGACAGGCTTACAAATCCAGGCCGTATTGTTATGAATATAAAATGGCCGAGAGGTGATTCTTATTACTGCGTTATTTATGCATCCGGGAGATCCTCGCGCTTGATGGAAGAACACAGCCTTCAAATGAAAGCATTTCCACGTTATTTATTCTGCATGCCATTTTCTTTTCTTTTTTCTTTTCTTTTTTTTTTTTTTTTTGTACTTTCTTACTTCCCCTCGCTCTCGCTGACGAGTCTGACTGTCGAATCGGCATAATAAGATCAGAGCGGGAATTGCTGTGACGGATTACAGCGCCACACGCGATCCGTCTCTTTTCATACTCGCGCTGATTTCTCATCCTGATTTAACAGATAAAAAAAGCGTTCACTGTCAATGGCTACAGACAATCGCTATTCGGGGGGTTTCATTTTAACACGCTGCACATGCAAAGCAATCGCATACGCTCGCAATGGTGAAACGGGTGTCGCATTTGTATCGGAAGATGGCCGAATGAAGTCTTTTTGTAATCATGTCCCTGTCTTAAGTGGACAGGCTACACAGGTTATTGTGATTTTCTTCTAAAGCCCTATTCTGACTGAATTACTTTTACATGAGGAGATAATGTTTTATTTCCAAAGTATCTATAGGTGTCTATTTTTGTCCTATCTGAACTCTGGATCTATAATCTAACTACATGGATAAATACAGTACATGCCCATCTATGTCTTTTTATACAGAGACTGTGTTAGAGCTGAAGAGCTTTGCCCGAATTCGACGGGACCCGACGGGACCCGACGGGACCTCGGCCGGGTTCGGTTTAATTTCATTTTGTAAAATCATTTTACACGGGCTCGGGCCAGGCTTGGGCTTGCTCAGTAAGTATGAGTGATCATGTGATGCATTTCAATTAGCGCAAGAAAGATGCGAAGATGGATGTTGAGGAGGTGAAATGGAGGCTTGCCTCTGGCCGTTTACGTTTTGGTTGCACCAGCAACTAACGCCAAGTCTGAGGTGTGGAAAAGTTCTGACCATGTGCGTAATGAGAATAATGAGTTATCGATAAATGATGTTAAACCACGTAGAAATGACTCATTCTTGGCGAATTCTGTGCGTGCGCACATTTGAATAATGTCGGACCGGGCTCAGACCCAGAGAGTTCTGTCAGGCTCGGGTCTAACTTTTAAGGCCCGATTACAGCTCTAGACTGCGGATCCCCTGTGAATCCACAAGAAACTTATCTCGTCCAAATAGTACATTTGATTGACTCTTAGTGGCCATGTAATGATTGGTAATGGCTACTCTTTAAGTTGAAAATGATTACACTAGCCCGAGTCCCCAGATTGTTAGGTTGAAAATGAGGGAGAATGCCACTATACACCTGCTGACCGGCTGCGCAGTTCTGGCATGTCATAGGAAAGTATTAACATATAATAAGGAAAGAGAAAGAAGAGAGGGGACCATAGGAAACCATAGAGAAACCTGGTAAATGTAACACCATCTAGGGCAGGGGTGTCAAACTCTTTTGTTCCAACCCTCGAGGACCTGCAGAGTTTAGCTTCAACCATAATTAAAAACACCTGGTCCACCTGATCAAATAATTAAGGCTTATTTGAAAACTACATGGCATATATGTTGGAGCAGGGTTGGAACAAAACACGGCGGGTCTGCGGCCCTTCAGGAACGGAGTTTGACACCATAAATCTAGGGGAAATGTAAGAAGACAAAAAAAAAAACAAACATCAACAGCTACTCAGGGAAGGTTTTGTTCTCAGCCATAACTGCTCCTAATAGGTCTTGTTTTAAGCCAAAATATTTTACTAGCTTCTATTCAGAGCTACTATACACCCGATGTCCAAAAGCAGAGGTGAATACAGATGTTGGCTTTGTGCTTTGCTTCATGTGCTATTTAATAAATAGCACACTGACAATTTGGATTTTCCTGGTGGGGATTGTGGCAGCAGCGAGAAGTTCAATCCAGGTCCAGAATCCCTCTCCGGATTCCATAGCCTCCTGGAGATCCCCACATCAACTTTGAGATACTGTACAATCTCTCTCCAGTGGGTCTTGTTGCCAGCCACGAAAAAAAAAAAAAAAAAAAAACATGCCTTATACATGTCTTTCAGGATCCAACCAGTGGCGATCCTTCCTAATCATCGCCTCTTGAAACGCAGGAGATGCTCTACACTGGCGCTCTCCCAGATTGTCGAAGCTCCTGAGTTCATCACAGGGGCTTAGCCTGGTAACTTTCGGAAGAATCCAAAGGCCGATCTGCTGTGCCCATAATGTTTGACAATAGATAAGGATTTTTAGTCATCCAGGTCAGAGTTATCCCAAAGGCGCTGTTTCGTGGCAAACAATCAGAACTTCTAATGCTTTTTAGGTGATAGGTGAAACATCTTCAGTACCTGGCAACTGAACAGCACCTTTGAGATGACCATAGGTAAGGATACAGATCTAGACCCATGTCTGAATACTGAGCTCCTGCTTCACCACAGTTAATAGACTGCGCCCCATTCCTACGTAAATGACATCAGTGACGTAGCAGTCATTACGTTACCATAGATTCATTTGCATCAATCATATATCTTATCCATAGCATGACTGGCAAAACTGTCTAGCGAGTGTACATAAAGATTGCAGGTCCAAATGTTAGAGACAATAAAAACAAAGGCTATTAAAAAAAAAAAAAAAACTGTGGCAGTGTAGCTTAGTGGAAAAGGCTCAGGGCTGAGGAAGCTTCCAGTACTGACAAGCTGCCAATATAGTTAGTGAGATTCTTAACCCTTGTATGCTTAGCTTAGCTTGGGTAAAAGCACCAGTCAAATGAATAACTGTAAATATACTGTAAATACGGTATGTTTTTAATATAGTAGTGGTTTTCAGACTGGGGCTTCACTACCATTCCAATGGCCACAAACTGGGAAGCAAGCAGCAGTTTGTGGCTCAATGGTAATGAAATGATATTATCAATGCATTTTGCATAACCATTTCTAAAGCACAATGGGCATTCAAGGCAAATCAGGACTTGGATGTCGAAATGTCTCATGAATGAATATGAAAAAGCGACTGACGTTTACAAGAGCCTTGAAGCACAGTAGCGTGATGAGACTCTTAGCCACAGTGGACGTTTTACTGCAGACGTTTTGAAGACACCCACGGACGTTCCCGTGAACATTGAGTGATTGGAATGCCTGATCCTGGACAATCATCACTTGTCACCAAGTTCATCGAAAGAGATGCATCTGTCTGTGGGAACTGTACACACACCGGCCGGCGTACAGTCCTGACCTCGCTCGAGAAGTTCCTGCTAGAGTCTAGCGTTTCGGACATGAAGCAGGCAGTCTGATCATGGCTCAAGCACACTGAGAAAACTTTCTAGCTCGATGTTTTCCAAGCACTAGTGGAACACTGAGATAAGTGCATTACTGTAGCAGGGGATTATGTAGAGAAATAAAAGGAATTTTCCATGACTGTGTTCTGTTATTTTGCACAATCAAAAGTCCGGGCCTGACTTGAGTGCCCCTAAAACTAGTGTTGAGGCACTGCAATAAGCTCAAAGCAAAAGCACATCAATAAGCATTCAGAAAACACTGCTGTCTCATTTTTTTTTTTTTCTTTCTCAGTGGCATTTCTTACTTTTGAGAAAGTAGCAGGTAAAGATTTGATGATGACCTTGAAAAAAAGAAGTAAAAAAAAAAAAAACACTGCTTTTGAAGTGAAGCATTTCTGTACCGGATGTCAAACATCGCAGACGCGAATGCAATTAATATAAAGCCACCGATGTTGTAACCCTTAGGTCAAAACTTCATTAATGTTTGCTTTATGCTTGACCAAAAATAGACGATATTCACTTTCTCTCTTACTCATCATCTATACCACGTAGATCCTGTATACAGGTTCGCCAGGAGACATAGAGCATGAAGCGGACACACACCGGACAGGGTGCAAATAGATCACATGGCGCACACACTGACACACACACGTTCACACTCTACAGGCAATTTGGGGATGTCAATTAGCCTAACCTGCATGTCTTTGGACTGTGGGAGGAAACCGGAGTAGCCGGAGGAAACCCACCAAGCACGGGGAGAACATGCAAACTCCATGCACACAGAGACGGGAATCGAACCCGGACCCTGGAGGTGTAAGGTGACAGTGCTGACCACTAAGCCTTGTCACAATGTTATGGTTATTAGTTTTTCTCCAAGGTACTAAGATGTACTGATGAATTTTCACAAGAATTGGGGTGTACTTATTTGTTTGGCAAAAAAAAAAAAAAAAATGCTATAAAACCTACTGAAATTGACGTCTAGGAAGTCTCACTAATGTTTTGTCCAGGTAGGCCATCTGTGTTATTACAGTACATTCACAACAGTACTCTAGACTGAAGTGAGGATCATAGACCATAAGAATGTTCAGTTAAATACAGTTGCATAACAGACCCACGCCCTCTCAACACTGGTCATGTAGTTATAATCAAATGTTTAAATGCATCCGGAATTAAAAGGAGCCGGAGCACTGGTTGTGTTCACCTTGCCCGAAGGAACTCTGGCTCATCACACATAGATAAGATATGCTATTTGATTTAGTAGAAAGAAATAGCAGGCCTGTGTGTCTTGTTTCCTCCCTTTGGCTGTGTTTCTCCAGGCATTATCACCTGGATAAAAGATGGTAGCTCACTGCTCTGTGGGCTTTTCATTGTTCCTTTTTACTTGGTTCATCCGAAGGTCGAATACAATCCTGTTGAAAAGTCCATTCGAACAAACAATTTCAAGGACAGACTACAAATGCAAGAGGGAACCAGAGTGAAAGTTCAGGAACTTCTGGACAAAGTTTTCATGACTAGACTTTGTTTGTTTGTTTGTTTGTTTGTTTGTTTGTTTGTTTGTTGGTTTGTTTGTTTGTTTTTCAATAAACAATCACTGCTATCACAATAATTTCAACTTTGGCTTTAAGATAAGAAAATGTTTTTTTACACGCAAATCTCTCTCCGGTCATCTACTCGTTATGGTTCTTTAGCTCCGTTCGAACTAAAGGTTCATAAAACGAACAAATCCTGCTGACTCGTTTCATTACACTGCATGAAAAATATGATTAAAAACCAAGGCAAGAGAGATGGGGGATGGTATAAAAGACATAAGAAGGAATATACATTTTTACAATTAATGGGTGACATACGTAGCTTATAAACAAATATCAAAGTGATTAATGTCTCATTAACCATTTAATATCTTCACTTAGAAAAATCAATGGATCATTTAAAAAAATGGACCCCAGTATGTTTATTTTTTCCAACCGGTTGAGATTTCGCTTCATGGTAAAATTAGCAACATGTTTAAAAATACATTTAAAAAAGAAAAGAAAAAAAAAACTAACTTTACTTGTAACATTTGTGTATTTCTTTTCTACTTTATACCTTTTTTGTATTCTAAAGTCAGCATCATCTAGTGGATTTTTTTTAGTTACTTCTTTTCTTTTCTTTTCTTTTCTTTTTTTTTTTTGCCTGAATGTCTGAATGAGGTTAAGTTTAACACTTTTTAATAAATGATACTCACTCATCGTCTATACCGCTTTATCCTGTATTCAGGATCGCGGGGGCCTGGAGCCGAACCCAGGAGACTTAGGGCACTTATAGTGGAAGTAGTAGTCGTTATAACCATTGAGATCATTGAGATCCTTCCACATTTGCATCTTCTCCTATACAAGACAGCCATCAATTACCTTTTGCTTCCCCAGCAGAACAAGTATACACCAACAAGGCTAATCTGTTTTATTACTAATTCATAATGTCTGAAATAAGCTTAAAGTGTACATTAAACAGCATGAAAACTTTCAAAGAGAAAGCTATTTTAAACATTTGACCTTGTTCAGATTAGTTTCAAGAATTAAATTCGTTGTTTTTAGTAGTTATGAAGATAATACTACATACCCAAACCCCTGATTAAAAAAAAAAAAAAAAAAAAGGCTGTGGAAAATATTCTATTTATTTATTTATTTATTTATTTTTGCTGTAAAAGCTGTAAAATCACCTACCTGTGGTTAAAATTGTGATTTTTATTTAATGCCAATTTAGAGACCGAATTTATGCTTTGTTGGTGACCTCCAGAGTCGACGGGTCGAGTCGCACCCTGGGAATTTTGCATGTTCTCCCAGTGCTTGGCGGGTTTCCTCTGGTTCCTCCCACTGTCCAAATACAAGTGCTGTATACTGATTAGTGTATGGCTGAGTGTGTGAGTGTGGGTTTGTGCCCTGGGACAGTCTCCAAGCTGCCTGCGATCTTGCACAGGATAAGAGCTCGAGATGATGGATGGATGGATGGATGGATGGATGGATGGATGGATGATATGTGTGCAGACTTTGGCTTTGACACCAATGGCTTAAAGATTCCCAAGAAGTGGTTCCCTTCCCAATATGAAATTGTCCATTTTTTAGGGTTGATTCACCAAATATGAGGTAAAAAAGTTAATGTTAGTAGAAGTGTGATCCTTAGGGTCCAAACACTGCAAACGCACAAAATATACAAGACGAAATACATTTCCAGATGGAAGCAAGGTGAATAAAAAATAAAAAATAAAAAAAAGATTTTCTTATCGCTAAAAATATTATTAAGCTTATTACTATTTGTAACAAACCATCCTTTCTTTCATTTTTTTTTTTTTTTTTTTTAACAAAATAATGTTTATTTGGAGCAGTTCAAAAAGCACTTTATTCATCCTCTGCAGACCCGGTAAACGACTTGGTGGAGATTTCAGAATGGTGTTTTACCCACGCTACGATGAAAATGTTCTGTGATAAAATAATTCTGAGATGTTGAATTAATATCACACTCTATGCATACACTTCAGCATCTAAAACTTGTTTATAACGGAGTAAATGCATTACTTATTCAAGAGGCAGCTGCTTATCGTGTTCTCAAGGTCACAAAGCTGCTAGCACACAGTTTCTTTAGTAATACCATTTCATTTTCCCCCTCCGAGGCCAGATGATCATCTGCATGAAAAACTACCTGCTACTAGCTTCAAAATCTCAGCTGCCAGAAAGCAAGTGTAGAGGGAACATTGGGTGGGATTACATTCAGGCATTTGGCAGACACTCCTATCCTGAGCGACTTACATGAGTGTGTTGAAGCTTCCTTCATTAAATATATCCATATGCTGGTTCAATGGGTTTTCTAAATAGAAATACCTTCGGTCAAACACTGTTGGGAATGATTTTTTTTTCTTTATTTATCTATTTATTTTGGATGGGGGTTACCCAAATGCCTAAGGAACAGGTCTGCGTAAAGAATGACTCACCATACGGCCATCTAGAAGTTCATTCCACCTCCTAGGTGTACGGACAAAAGATAGTCAAGATGTCTTCCACAATCGCTGAGAGATGGTGGGACCAGTCGAGCAGATAGCTGAAGGACAGGAGGAAACGTGGTGCAGTGCAGCGTGTGATAAGGACTTTGAGGTGGGACATTTTCAGCTTTGTAGGCAAGTGTCAGTGCTTTTAATTTGGAAGGAAGCCAGTGGCGTGAGTGGAGTCGTGGTGTGGTGTGAGAACTTTGAAAAGGTTGAAAAGAAGGCATGCAGCCACAATCTGGATCAGAGGATGGATGGCGCATGGAGGCAGACCTGTCAGGAGTTAGTATCCTGTTTTGAGAGAACTGGACCAATTCTTCTGCTAAAATGTTGCAGACACGGTAAATATACTGTACCAGAAATATTGTGCCGTTTGCATGTCTAGACCCAGCTGTACAATCGGAAATCTTTATTATTCAAAGGGATGGTGTCGGGAACTTTTAATGACAGAATGCAATAACAGGTTTATGAAACGGTTTGGGCAGCAAATGCCAATTGATATATATATATATATATATATATATATATATATATATATATATATATATATATATATTTGGTTGTTGTTTTTTGTTAACTAAATATATTTAAAGACATCCAACCCTACAAAAATTAATGCAAAAGTTGTACAACCTTTCAAACTTAGCAAAGCCTCGGAACTTGACTCAAGAACTTGACTTAATTGACTCACTTGTTAGACAGGTTAACATTTGACATACAACTTGACCTGAAAATGTGTCTTAATTGGTACTGTAGCTATAAAGCAGAGCAAGGTTATAAAAAAAATGCTTCCACTAAAATGTCTCTAAGTAATAGGAATTAACAGGTAAGGCTGAGTAAGCCATGGAAAGATGTTTTTTTTTTTAACTCTCTAAATAATAAATGGATCAACATTAAGCCTGTTTTGCTCTAGTGACTAGAACATTGTTGAAAAGATTTTGTTAGGTCTGGCAAAAGAACATCTCAGGACTGGAAGGATGCACAGGTGAAAGTTGCCTACAGTACAAGGCACAGTTGCAAACTGTGATTTGTGTTTTTGCGTTGAGAAACGCTACCGCTACTACAAATGTATTTTGGCCTCAATGATTTTGATACAGCTGTAACTACTGTATTTTCAGATTTATACTCTCCATCAGCTGCACACTCAGCAACACATGCTTTACAATCTTTGCAAAGCAAAACCATTACGTAAACCTCATGATATACCATGGGCACAGTCCATACAGTAGTCTCCTGCATGCTCCTGCATCTCAGAGTTCAAAATAATCCAGTGATTGATGCGATCATAAACGTGAAAACATGTCCCCTAAGCCACGGTGGCCAGCTGGGTATTTATAGTATGTGAAATGAATGGAATATGTATACACACAGCATGAACATCAATCAACCTCTGATGTGAAGGATGTTCAAATTATTATGCCGCTTATGGTACAATGAGGGGGCAATATAAGCACTGCTCTGACATGTTGATGTATTTTAAGTCGGAAATTTCACCGGAAAACAAGATTAATGTGTTTTTAACATCTACGAATGTTTTCTGGGGCTATAAAATAAGTGCTTCTGATGTTATTACCGAAGTCAGTGATGCTTTAGTCCCGCAAGCCAGACCTCTAGCTTCACTACGCTTTGACGATAAAACACGGACCAGATCCGCCCACCTTTTTAGCCTGACAGAGCAGATGCCCAATTAGAGATTGGTTCCTGTATCTCTTGGGCAAAAACTTGTGTCAAAAAGTTAATAAGGAAATAAGTCAGAAAAAAATCTTTACAGCTGACAGTGCTTTCTTAAATCCGGGAAATGTCTGAAAAGCCCAATGTGAACTGTAGCCTCAGGAAAGTTCTCAGCTGATAGGAGCATCACCCGGTGTGGTCTTCTGCTGCAATTTCATGGTTCATGTGTTATGCATTCACAGATGCTCTTCAGCCTGCCTTGGTTGTAACGTGATGTTGTTTGAGATCCTGTTGCCTTTCTAGGAGCTTTAACCAGTCTGGCCATTCTCCTCTGACCTCTAGCCTCAATAAGGTATTTTCACCTAGAAAACTGCCCTCACTGGATATTTTATCTTTTGCAGACCTTTCTGTGTAAACCTTATAGATGGTTGAGTGTGAAAATCCCGGTAGATCAGCAGTTTAAAAAAATAATCAGTCCAGCCCATCTGGCAGCAACAACCATGCCATGTTCAAAGTCCCTTAAATCACCTTTCTTCCCCATTCTGACGTTTGGGTTGAATGAACTTTATTAGATCGTCTTGACCGTATCTACATGCTGTACAAGTTGTGGACTGCAAAGTAAAAGAGAAATACTAGGCCATGCAGTTGTTAACATACAGAATGGAAAAGAGAGATATGGTATATACACAGAGAAAGATTAAGCAGATAAAGAGAGAGAGAGAGAGAGAGAGAGAGAGATGGAATATCTTAAAGCCTCTATCCCTCTGCCACTGTCTGTGGTGCTGAAACACAAACGTGAGATTAGAGTGTATTAATTACCTCTTTGTGACAGAAGAGAATATCACTGTAATATCACAGAGACATGAAATATTACACACTTGCCATTAGCGAAAGCTTAGCAGTCTGGGTATAAACAAATGCTAATGCTGAAAATAAAATGAAAAAGCTGCAGACAGAACAAGTAGGAGTTTCTGGAACACTGTGCTCCAGTCAGGTTACACTCTGGTACAAGATGAGGTCCTCAAGACTTAGATTTAATAGCAATACAGTGGTACCAGGAAGTGGTATGCAGGAAGCTAGGACGGTAGCAAGAAAAAAAATCGGTCTGCTTTCAGTTTGGTTTTCAAAGCAGCCAGTGCTGAGAGGAATAATAAATTAGGTTAAGTGAGGTTTGATGTCTATTTATTTCATATTTTACATGGTCTTACATGTCTTTTCTAATTGTTTAGTTTGTTACAATATGCAAATAAATGATAGTGTTGGAAATTAGTATTTTTTGGGAGGCTGGAATAGATCATCTGCCTATTTCCTATGGGAAAACCCGCTTCATAATATGAAAGTTCGCATGTGAAAGAGCTCGTCTCCTGAACAGATTGAATCCACAAGCCGAGGTACCGCTATATTTTATTTATCTTCAGTTTACTAAATATAACTATTAATGTAAAGTTAAATGTACATTTACATTTTATTTATTTAAAAAATAAAACTTTAGAAAATACACTTTAAAAATACAAAAATTTAAAAATACACTTTAAAAATACAAAAATTTAAAAATACACTTTAATTAGTTACAGTATTTATTTCATAATGTCTTTTATTGATTTATCTCCAGTTTTGCCATCTTATACTTGTGAAATGGGCAAATCTTTAAGACCAGGCATGTTTTTAATTATAATCCTTTAAAAAAGATAATTACTAATATATAGCACTTATTTTCTTCTTCATGTTTATCATTGCAGTCTCATTGATTCTTAATTATTTTAAATATCTGAACTGAATTTATTTAATAGAAATTAAAAGTGAGAAGGACTGTGTGTGTGTGTGTGTGTGTGTGTGTGTGTGTGTGTGTGTGTGTGTGTGTGTGCGTGTGTGTGTCCTGAAGAAACACACCATGCAGCAGCTAATGAGCCTATCAGTTGCACTCAGCAAACACTTCCCATGTGTTAGCACAAACACTTGTTAGCATGCTCTCCCATGAAGCTTGCTGCTGTTCAGAGCACCCACCCCCTCCTGCACCGCACCACACACACACAATCACACACACTCTCCAAGTCTGTTTGTACCAGCAAGTCCGAGTGTGTGACTCACTCCAAATATTTATTGCACAGACATGAGATTGTGTGAGAGGAAACACACTTATGTCATCATAACACTCTGATTCCTCCTTGCTAAACTAGTGCTAACTAAACTTTTATTTATTTATTTTTGAGGGATTTTATGAGTGAGAATGGTGAATATGTTCCCCTGCTTACTGACTAAATATACGGCTACAAATTTGGCAAATGGTCTGACAGAATGCCATTCTGCACTATATACATTTTACATATTGTATTGTAAGTAATAAAAAAAAAAAGTTTCTGTTTTTTTATTGTCATTTTTCTAAGTACAGTCAGATCCACAAACATTTGAACAGTTCTTAGTTTTTTGTCATTTTTGTATCAGGATTATGAAGAAATTGTTATAAAGCAGTCCTACTGTATATGAAGCGCTTAGCTGTGATTAAAGTGTAGAGTTTCCGCTTGATTAAAGTAGCTTAACAATTATATCCACTTATACAAAGCCTCTGTAAAGTTGTAATAGAGTTTTGAAAGTTGCAGTAGCATTAGTAACATTGTTCTAGAGTTAGTAGTATTGTAGCAGAATTTTCAATGTTGTAGTAGAGTTAGTGTTGTACTATACTGTTGTATAATTAGTAACATAGTAATAAATTAAATAACATTGTTGTAAGGCTGTTAACAATGTAGTAGAGATAGTACCATTGTTATGGAATTAGTAATGTTGTAGTAGACAACATTGTAGTAGAATTAGTAACATTTTTGTAGAGTTAGTAACATCGTTGTAGAGTTAGTAACATCGTTGTAGAGTTAGTAACATTGTATTAGAGATGGTACCATTGTTGTGGAATTAGTAACATTGTAGTAAACATAGTAACATTGTAGTAGACATAGTAATATTGTTGTAGAGTTAGTAACATTGTTGAAGAATTAGTACAATTGTAGTAGACATGGAAAAATTTGTGTAGAATTTGTAACACTGTAATTGAGATAGTTAGATTGTAGTCTATATAGTAACATTATTGTAGAATTTGTAACATGTAGTTGAGAGAGTAAAATTGTTGTATAGTTAGTAATATTGTTGTGGAATTAGTAACATTGTATTAGAGATTGTAACACTGTAGTTGAGATAGTAAGATTGTTGTAGCGTTAGTAATGTTGTTGTACAGTTATTAACATTGTATTTGAGTTAGTAATTTTGTTGTGGAATTAGAAACATTGTATTTGAGATAGTAACCTTGTAGTTGTGATAGTAAGACTGTTGTAGATTTAGTAACATTGTTTGAAATTAATAACATTGTTGTAGAGTTGGTCACACTGTTGTAGAGATAGTAATATTGTTGTAGAGATAGTAACATTGTAGTTGAAATAGGAACATTGTAGTAAAGATAGTAACATTGTAGTTGAAATAGTAGCATTGTAGAGTTAGTACCATTGTTGTAGAATTAGTACCATTGTTGTAAAGTTATTAACACTCTTGTAAAATTTGTAACATTGTAGTAGAGATAGCAACATTGGTGCAGTGGAAGTAACATTGTAGAAGAGTTAGTAACATTATTCTAGAGATAGTAACCTTGTTGTAGAGTTTGGAAAATTGTTGTAGAGTTAGTGACATTGTGGTTGAGTTAGTCACATTGTTGTAGATTTAGTAATATTGTTGTGGAATTAGTAACATTGTAGTTGAGATAGTAAGATTGTTGTAGAGTTAGTAATATTGGTGAGGAATTGGTAATATTGTAGTAGACGTAGTACCATTGTAGTAAACTTAGTACCATTGTTGTAGAATTAGCAACAGTGTTGTACATTTATTAACACTGTTGTACAATTTGTAACATTTTAGTAGAGATAGTAACATAGTAGTTGAGATAGTAACATTGTTGTGGAGTTAGTAACACTGTTGTAGAAGTTGGAACATTGTAGTTGAGATAGTATGATTGTTGTAGAGTTAGTAACATTGTATAGATAGTAACGTTGTAGCAGAGTTAGTAACATTATTGTAGAGTTAGTAATATTGTTATGGAATTAGTAATGTTGTAGTAGACATAGTAACATTGTTTTAGAGTTAGTAACATTGCAGTAGAGATAGTAACATGGTTGAGGAGTTGCTACCATTGTTGTAGAATTAGTAACATTGTTGTAAAGTTACTAACACTGTTATAAAATTTGTAACATTCTAGTAGAGATAGTAACATTGATGTAGAGATCGAAACATTGTAGTTGAGATAGTATGATTCCTGTAGAGTTAGTAACATTGTAAACATAGGAACATTGTAGTAAAATTAGTAACATTGTTGTAGAGTTAGTAACATTGTAGTAGAATTAGAAACATTGTTGTAGAGTTAGTAACATTGTAGTAGAATTAGTAACATTGTAGTTGAGATAGTATGATTCCTGTAGAGTTAGTAACATTGTAAACATAGGAACATTGTAGTAAAATTAGTAACATTGTTGTAGAGTTAGTAACATTGTAGTAGAATTAGAAACATTGTTGTAGAGTTAGTAACATTGTAGTAGAATTAGAAACATTGTTGTAGAGTTAGTAACATTGTAGTAGAATTAGAAACATTGTTGTAGAGTTAGTAACATTGTAGTAGAATTAGAAACATTGTTGTAGAGTTAGTAACATTGTAGTAGAATTAGAAACATTGTTGTAGAGTTAGTAACATTGTAGTAGAATTAGAAACATTGTTGTAGAGTTAGTAACATTGTAGTAGAATTAGAAACATTGTTGTAGAATTAGTAATATTGTAGTAGAATTAGAAACATTGCAGTTGAGATAGTATGATTGCTGTAGAGTTAGTAACATTGTAAACATAGTAACATTGTAGTAGAATTAGAAACATTGTTGTAGAGTTAGTAACATTGTAGTAGAATTAGAAACATTGCAGTTGAGATAGTATGATTGCTGTAGAGTTAGTAACATTGTAAACATAGTAACATTGTAGTAGAATTAGAAACATTGTTGTAGAGTTAGTAACATTGGCTGTAAGAATTGTTAACATTGTAAGTTGAGATAGTAATGAATTGCTGTAGAGTTAGTAAAATATTGTAACATAGGGAAATTGTAGTAAAATTAGTAAATGTTGTAGAGTTAGTACATTGTAAGTAGAATTAGAAACAATTGTGTAGAGTTAGTACATTGTATGTAGAAATTAGAAACATTATTGTAGAGTTAGTAACATGTAGTTAGAATTAGAAACATTGTTGTAGCGTGTAAACATTCGTAAGGTAGAATTAGAAACATTGTTGTAAATTATACATTGTTGTAGAATTACAACAATTGGTTTGTAGAGTTGGTAACATTGTAGTAGAATTAGAAACATTGTTGTAGAGTTGGTAACATTGCCGTAGAATTAGTAACATTGTAGTTGAGATAGTATGATTGCTGTAGAGTTAGTAATATTGTAAACATAGTAACATTGTAGTAGAATTAGAAACATTGTTGTAGAGTTAGTAACATTGTAGTAGAATTAGAAACATTGTTGTAGAGTTGGTAACATTGTAGTAGAATTAGAAACATTGTTGTAGAGTTAGTAACATTGTAGTAGAATTAGAAACATTGTTGTAGAGTTAGTAACATTGCTGTAGAATTAGTAACATTGTAGTTGAGATAGTATGATTGCTGTAGAGTTAGTAATATTGTAAACATAGTAACATTGTAGTAGAATTAGAAACATTGTTGTAGAATTAGTAACATTGTAGTAGAATTAGAAACATTGCTGTAGAGTTAGTAACATTGTAGTAGAATTAGAAACATTGTTGTAGAGTTAGTAACATTGTAGTAGAATTAGAAACATTGTTGTAGAGTTAGTAACATTGCTGTAGAATTAGTAACATTGTAGTTGAGATAGTATGATTGCTGTAGAGTTAGTAATATTGTAAACATAGGAACATTGTAGTAAAATTAGTAACATTGTTGTAGAGTTAGTAACATTGTAGTAGAATTAGAAACATTGTTGTAGAGTTAGTAACATTGCTGTAGAATTAGTAACATTGTTGTAGAGTTAGTAACATTGTAGTAGAATTAGAAACATTGTTGTAGAATTAGTAATATTGTAGTAGAATTAGAAACATTGTTGTAGAGTTGGTAACATTGCTGTAGAATTAGTAACATTGTAGTTGAGATAGTATGTTTGCTGTAGAGTTAGTAACATTGTAAACATAGTAACATTGTAGTAGAATTAGAAACATTGTTGTAGAGTTAGTAACATTGTAGTAGAATTAGAAACATTGTTGTAGAGTTAGTAACATTGTAGTAGAATTAGAAACATTGTTGTAGAATTAGTCATATTGTAGTAGAATTAGAAACATTGCAGTTGAGATAGTATGATTGCTGTAGAGTTAGTATCATTGTAAACATAGTAACATTGTAGTAGAATTAGAAACATTGTTGTAGAGTTAGTAACATTGTAGTAGAATTAGAAACATTGTTGTAGAGTTAGTAACATTGTAGTAGAATTAGAAACATTGTTGTAGAATTAGTAATATTGTAGTAGAATTAGAAACATTGCAGTTGAGATAGTATGATTGCTGTAGAGTTAGTAACATTGTAAACATAGTAACATTGTAGTAGAATTAGAAACATTGTTGTAGAGTTAGTAACATTGTAGTAGAATTAGAAACATTGTTGTAGAGTTAGTAACATTGAAGTAGAATTAGAAACATTGTTGTAGAGTTAGTAACATTGTAGTAGAATTAGAAACATTGTTGTAGAATTAGTAATATTGTAGTAGAATTAGAAACATTGTTGTAGAGTTAGTAACATTGTAGTAGAATTAGAAACATTGCAGTTGAGATAGTATGATTGCTGTAGAGTTAGTATCATTGTAAAGAGTTGGTAACATTGTAGTCGAATTAGAAACATTGTTGTAGGGTTGGTAACATTGCCGTAGAATTAGAAACATTGTTGTAGAGTTGGTAACAATGTAGTAGAATTAGAAACATTGTTGTAGAGTTGGTAACATTGTAGTAGAATTAGAAACATTGTTGTAGAGTTGGTAACATTGCTGTAGAATTAGTAACATTGTAGTTGAGAGAGAACATTGTTGTGGAGTTACTAACATTGTTGTAGAGTTAGTAACATTGTAGAGTTAGTAAAATTGTTGAAGAGTTAGTCACATTTTATTAATAAGACTGTTAGCCACAGTGTTTCTAGACTTAGTCAATTTGTTTAGAGTTAGTTATGTTGTAAAGTTAGTAACATAATTGTAAAGTTAGTCTCACTGTTTTTAGAGTTAGTCAGATTATATAGAGTTGGTAACATTGCAGTAGTGGTTTGAAATATTGCAATAGAGTTAGTAACATTGAGTAAAGCTTTTCTGAGGGATAATCATAGTAGTGTGGCAGCGGCACCTCAGTGGTTGAGATGTTGGCCCACTGATTGGATCAAGTGTATAAATTAGTTTAACATTATTCATGGTCTCATTCATCTGAGTTTAATTTGTCTCGGGTATGAAATAAAACTCTCCAACTTCAGCTGACCAGTGTCCACCACTCCTACAATGGGCAAGTGAGCATCAGAACTGGACCAGAGGTGAAAGGAAAGTGACCTGGTCTGACTCAACCTCTAAATTCCTCAGATCTCAATTCAATAGTCTGAGCCATGGAGGCTTCACCTCACAATTGGAGCACTTAATGGATCTGCTGCTAACGGCTTGGTGCCAGATACTTCAGCACACCTTCAATGCTCTTGTAGAGTCCAGGCCTCGACCAGTCAGAGCCGTTTCGGTGGTAATATTAGGCAGGTACACATGAGCCATACTTACTGCTGTCATTTTTAAATCATTATAGAATATTGCAACTTTAAAAAACTGAATTGTAATTATTTTTCTTAAATAATTATATATATATATATATATATATATATATATATATAAATATTCACTGACACTTATGGTGCATTTAGCTTAATGGTTAAACAGGAAGATGTCAGGAAGAAATGAGTAAGGAAGCAGATAAATAAATAAGTAAATAAATAAATAAATATCTGATGAAGTAAGTCAGAAACAGAGCGACAGCTTCAGAAATATGCGTGTGTGTGCGTATGCATGTGTGTGTGTGTGTGTGTGTGTGTGTGCATAAAACTACAAAGCACACAGCTTAAGCTTCTCCTCCGTGTAAATCTGTCCTCTTATTTCCCCGTTTCTTCCGTTCTGGTGTTTTGGCCACGCAGCACTTTTTGTAAATCTGAAGGTGACGAGCGCAGCTGGAGAGAGAAAGACGGTGCTGTGGATTTGGTAAAGTGAGTTTTTTTTTTTTTTTTTGCATTTGTGACGTCCATGGGAACATGAATTTTCATGAAAGGATTTTTTTTTTTTGCAGAAGTGGTCTTTAAACCCTTCCTGAAGTGAGACTTGATTTTAGGGAAGACTTTCAGCAAAAATCTTATGCTGCTGTACTGGCACTGCTGGGAGTGTGTGTGTGTGTGTGTGTGTGTGTGTGTGTGTGTGCGTGTGTGTGTGTGCGCGAGAGAGAGAGTGTGTGTTTACATACTGTAATTACACCTCAGAGCACTTTGAAAGTGTTTAGCCAACTTTGAATTCCCACTAAACCCATCTGAGTTCTCGACCCCCCGTCTCCCTCTCCCTCTCTCTTACTGCCTTTATTTTTTCCTGTCTCTCTCTCAGCCAAAATATGGTCTTTGTGCTAAAAAGATGAAAAAAGTGAATTTTTAGACAGAATCATGTAACACCATTTGTCATAATACTTTCTGCTTTTTATCTCCTGATCCATATGCTTTGTTTTTTTGTAAATATGCATATACATTTATGCCCTTTCAATTATTTTAATTGTCATTAAGATGAAATTTAGACCTCACATGAAAAGACACAACCCTGAAAATGTTAATGAATTTGACATGGTTAAAGAAACTACAGATTTTATTTTATTTATTTTTTTAATTATGTTTTTCTTTCCAATTCCTCCCTGTCACTAGGGGGCTCCACATTAAGGCTACTATGACCACTCAGTTGGGAGGGCTGCAGACTATCACGTGTTTTCTCTGCTTCATAAAAAAATATATATATATCCTTAATTTTGCATGGAATGCTTTTGTTTAAGCAACAATGTTTACAGGTCATATGCTTCTGGAAGCTGAAACCAATTTTAGTATCAACACTCACAAAGAATTATAAATAATTTGGATTTTAAATGATTATTGACCACTTTTTGGGGGAACATACAAAATAATCTGTCCAAAACGGCTGAAGTTAGCAACTTGAAATATTTCAGCCGGGAGACTTTCAGCCGGCAACTTTTTTTTGTTGCAAGAGCAACAAAAAAAAGAGAGATTGGGATACATGATGAAAGAGTAAAAGATGGAACAGAGGGAAGAAAAAAAAAAAGATGTAGGGATTAAGTGAGAGTATGAAAGTGAGATGAGCTCAGAATAAAGGGAATGGAACCAAATGAGTCTCTCTGTATATTCTTATTCAAACAAATGATTTGATTCAATCAATAAATCAGTATGATACAGTACATGCAGACCGAAATATTTTGGTAAAACTAGTTAATAACTAAA